>JAUNZM010002564.1:0-25198 GCA_033459285.1 Clamator glandarius | reverse complement strand
CCCCATTTCCCTTCCCCCATTTCCCTTCCCCATTTTCCCTTTCCCCCATTTTCCCTTTTCCCCCATTTCCATTTCCTTCCCATTTCCTTCCCCATTTCCTTCCCTTCCCATTTCCCCTTCCTTCCCATTTCCCTTTCCCCATCCATTTCCCCCATTCCTTCCCCCATTTCCCTTCCCCCAATTCCCTCCCCAATCCCCCCCAATCCCTTCCCCATTTCCCCTTCCCCCATTTCCTTCCCCCATTTCCTTCCCCATTCCTTTCCCCTTCCCCATTTCCCTTCCCCATTTCCTCTTCCCCCATTTCCTTCCCCATCTCCCTTCCCCCATTTCCCTTCCCCAAATCCCAAACCCCCAAATCCAACCCCCCCAATCCCTACCCCAATCCATCCCCCATACCCAAACCCCCAAACCAAACCCCCCAAACCAACCCCCAAACCCAAACCCCCCCAAACCCAAACCCCCCAAACCAAACCCCCCCAAACCAACCCCCAAACCCAAACCCCCAAACCAAACCCCCCAACAAACCCCCAAACAAACCCCAACAAACCCCAAACAAACCCCCAAACCCCCCAAACCCAAACCCCCCAAACCCCCAAACCCCCAAACCAAACCCCCCAAACCAAACAACCCCCCCAAACCCCAAACCCCCCAAACCCAAACCCCCAAACCAACCCAAACCCCCCCCCCAAACCAAACCCCCCAAACCAAACCCCCCAACCAAACCCCCAAACCAAACCCAAACCCCCCCAAACCAAACCCCCAAACCAAACCCCCCCCCAAACCCCAACCAACCCCCAAACCAAACCCCCCAAACCAAAACCCCCCAAACCCAAACCCCCCCAAACCAAACCCCCAAACCCAAAACCCCCAAACCAAACCCCCAAACCAAAACCCCCCAAACCAAACCCCCAAACCAAACCCCCCAAACCCAAACCCCCCCCAAAACCCAAAACCCCCAAACCAAACCCCCAAACCAAACCCCCAAACCAAACCCCCAAACCAAACCCCCCAAACCAAAACCCCCAAACCAAAACCCCCAAACCAAACCCCCCAAACCAAACCCCCAAACCAAAACCCCCAAACCAAAACCCCCAAACCAAACCCCCAAACCCAAACCCCCCAAACCAAACCCCCAAACCAAACCCCCAAACCAAAACCCCCCAAACCAAACCCCCAAACCAAACCCCCCAAACCAAACCCCCAAACCAAACCCCCCAAACCAAAACCCCCCCAAACCAAACCCCCCAAACCAAACCCCCAAACCAAACCCCCCAAACCAAACCCCCCAAACCAAAACCCCCCAAACCAAACCCCCAAACCAAACCCCCCAAACCAAACCCCCAAACCAAAACCCCCAAACCAAACCCCCAAACCAAACCCCCAAACCAAACCCCCCAAACCAAAACCCCCAAACCAAACCCCCCAAACCAAAACCCCCCAAACCAAACCCCCCAAACCAAACCCCCCAAACCAAAACCCCCAAACCAACCCCCAAACCAAACCCCCCAAACCAAACCCCCCAAACCAAACCCCCAAACCAAAACCCCCCAAACCAAACCCCCCAAACCAAACCCCCCCAAACCAAACCCCCCAAACCAAAACCCCCAAACCAAACCCCCCAAACCAAACCCCCCAAACCCAAAACCCCCAAACCAAACCCCCCAAACCAAAACCCCCAAACCAAAACCCCCCAAAACCAAACCCCCCAAACCAAACCCCCCAAAACCAAAACCCCCAAAACCAAACCCCCAAAACCAAACCCCCAAACCATACCCCCCAAAACCCCAAAACCCCCAATTCCTTTCCCCAATACCTTTCCCCATTTCCTTTCCCCCATTTCCTTTCCCCCATTCCTTCCCCCATTTCCATTCCCCCATAACCTAACCCCATTTCCTTTCCCCATTCCTTCCCCATTTCCTTCCCCATTTCCTTTCCCCCATTTCCTTACCCCCATTTCCTTTCCCCATTTCCTTTCCCCCATTTCCTTCCCCCATTTCCTTCCCCATTTCCTTTCCCCCATTTCCTTTCCCCCATTTCCTTCCCCCATTTCCTTTCCCCCATTTCCTTTCCCCATTTCCTTTCCCCCATTTCCTTTCCCCCATTTCCTTTCCCCCATTTCCCTTTCCCCCATTTCCTTTCCCCCATTTCCTTTCCCCCATTTCCTTTCCCCCATTTCCTTCCCCATTTCCTTTTCCCCATTTCCTTTCCCCCATTTCCTTCCCCCATTTCCTTTCCCCATTTCCTTTCCCCATTTCCTTTCCCCCATTCCTTTCCCCCATTTCCTTTCCCCCATTTCCTTTCCCCATTTCCTTTCCCCCATTTCCTTTCCCCCATTTCCTTTCCCCCATTTCCTTTCCCCCATTTCCTTTCCCCATTTCCTTTTCCCCATTTCCTTTCCCCCATTTCCTTTCCCCATTTCCTTTCCCCCATTTCCTTTTCCCCCATTTCCTTTCCCCCATTTCCTTTCCCCCATTTCCTTTCCCCATTTCCTTTCCCCCATTTCCTTTTCCCCCATTTCCTTTCCCCCATTTCCTTTCCCCCATTTCCTTTTCCCCATTTCCTTTTCCCCCATTTCCTTTTCCCCATTTCCTTTCCCCCATTTCCTTTCCCCCATTTCCTTTCCCCCATTTCCTTTTCCCCCATTTCCTTTTCCCCCATTTCCTTTCCCCCATTTCCTTTCCCCCATTTCCTTTTCCCCCATTTCCTTTTCCCCCATTTCCTTTCCCCCATTTCCTTTCCCCCATTTCCTTTTCCCCATTTCCTTTCCCCCATTTCCTTTCCCCCATTTCCTTTTCCCCATTTCCTTTTCCCCCATTTCCTTTCCCCCATTTCCTTTCCCCCATTTCCTTTTCCCCATTTCCTTTCCCCCATTTCCTTTCCCCCATTTCCTTTCCCCCATTTCCTTTCCCCCATTTCCTTTCCCCCATTTCCTTTCCCCCATTTCCTTTTCCCCCATTTCCCTTCCCCATTTCCTTTCCCCCATTTCCTTTCCCCCATTTCCTTTCCCCCATTTCCTTTCCCCCATTTCCTTTTCCCCCATTTCCCTTCCCCATTTCCTTTCCCCCATTTCCTTTTCCCCATTTCCTTTTCCCCCATTTCCTTTCCCCCATTTCCTTTCCCCCATTTCCTTTTCCCCATTTCCTTTCCCCCATTTCCTTTCCCCCATTTCCTTTCCCCCATTTCCTTTTCCCCATTTCCTTTTCCCCCATTTCCTTTCCCCCATTTCCTTTTCCCCCATTTCCTTTTCCCCCATTTCCTTTTCCCCCATTTCCTTTTCCCCCATTTCCTTTCCCCCATTTCCTTTTCCCCCATTTCCTTTCCCTCCATTTCCTTTTCCCCCATTTCCTTTTCCCCCATTTCCTTTCCCCCATTTCCTTTCCCCCATTTCCTTTTCCCCCATTTCCTTTCCCCCATTTCCTTTTCCCCCATTTCCTTTTCCTCCTTTTCCTTTTCCCCCATTTCCTCATTTTATTTCCTGTTTTTCCAGCCACTTCCGAGTGGATCCAGTTTTTCCAGGAAGCCGGGATCCCGCCCGGCCCGGCCGTCTCTTACGCCGTCACCTTCGTGGACAACAGGTTTGATTGGAATCTATCACCTAATTAACTAATTAACTTCTTTCTTAATTAACCTCTTTCTTAATTGACCTCGTTAGCTCTTTATTCCTTTTCTTTGCTGCTCTTGCCTCTGTTTCCCTATTGGAGTTTGAACCCGGGGGGGGAATCAAGGTGATTTTTCCCCTTGAGGCTTAATTAATCGGAGTTGCTAACGAACGGCGGCCTCGTTAAGCTCTTTCTCCTCCCTGTGGGATTCAGAATCCGCGTTTGGGATCATTTTTAGGAGCAGGATCCAGGTTTGGGATCATTTTTAGGAGCAGAATCCGGGTTTGGGATCATTTCTAGGAGCAGAATCCAGGTTTGGGATCATTTTTAGGACCAGAATCCAGGTTTAGGATCATTTTTAGGACCAGAACCCGGGTTTGGGATCATTTTTAGGGCCAGGATCCAGGTTTGGGATCATTTTTAGGACCAGGATCCAGGTTTGGGATCATTTTTAGGACCAGAACCCGGGTTTGGGATCATTTTTAGGACCAGGATCCAGGTTTGGGATCATTTTTAGGAGCAGAATCCAGGTTTGGGATCATTTTTAGGACCAGGATCCAGGTTTGGGATCATTTTTAGGACCAGGATCCAAGTTTGGGATCATTTTTAGGACCAGAATCCAGGTTTGGGATCATTTTTAGGACCAGAATCCAGGTTTGGGATCATGTTTAGGACCAGAATCCGGGTTTGGGATCATGTTTAGGACCAGAATCCGGGTTTGGGATCATGTTTAGGACCAGAATCCAGGTTTGGGATCATTTTTAGGGCCAGGATCCAGGTTTGGGATCATGTTTAGGAGCAGGATCCAGGTTTGGGATCATTTTTAGGACCAGAATCCAGGTTTGGGATCATTTTTAGGACCAGAATCCAGGTTTGGGATCATTTTTAGGGCCAGGATCCAGGTTTGGGATCATTTTTAGGACCAGAATCCAGGTTTGGGATCATGTTTAGGACCAGAATCCGGGTTTGGGATCATTTTTAGGACCAGGATCCAGGTTTGGGATCATTTTTAGGACCAGAATCCAGGTTTGGGATCATGTTTAGGACCAGAATCGAGGTTTGGGATCATTTTTAGGGCCAGAATCCGGGTTTGGGATCATTTTTAGGACCAGGATCCAGGTTTGGGATCATTTTTAGGACCAGAATCCAGGTTTGGGATCATTTTTAGGACCAGAATCCAGGTTTGGGATCATTTTTAGGAGCAGAATCCAGGTTTGGGGTCATGTTTAGGACCAGGATCCAGGTTTGGGATCATTTTTAGGAGCAGAATCCAGGTTTGGGATCATTTTTAGGACCAGGATCCAGGTTTGGGATCATGTTTAGGACCAGAATCCAGGTTTGGGATCATTTTTAGGACCAGAATCCAGGTTTGGGATCATTTTTAGGAGCAGAATCCAGGTTTGGGATCATTTTTAGGACCAGAATCCGGGTTTGGGATCATTTTTAGGACCAGAATCCGGGTTTGGGATCATTTTTAGGATCAGAATCCAGGTTTGGGATCATGTTTAGGACCAGAATCCGGGTTTGGGATCATTTTTAGGACCAGGATCCAGGTTTGGGATCATTTTTAGGACCAGGATCCGGGTTTGGGATCAATTTTAGGACCAGAATCCGGGTTTGGGATCATGTTTAGGACCAGAATCCAGGTTTGGGATCATGTTTAGGAGCAGAATCCAGGTTTGGGATCTTTTTTAGGACCAGAATCCAGGTTTAGGATCATTTTTAGGACCAGAACCCGGGTTTGGGATCATTTTTAGGACCAGAATCCAGGTTTGGGATCATTTTTAGGACCAGGATCCAGGTTTGGGATCATTTTTAGGCTCAGAATCCAGGTTTGGGATCATTTTTAGGACCAGAACCCGGGTTTGGGATCATTTTTAGGACCAGGATCCAGGTTTGGGATCATTTTTAGGCTCAGAATCCAGGTTTGGGATCATTTTTAGGTCCAGGATCCAGGTTTGGGATCATTTTTTGGAGCAGAATCCAGGTTTGGGATCATTTTTCGGACCAGAATCCGGGTTTGGGATCATGTTTAGGAGCAGAATCCAGGTTTGGGATCATTTTTAGGACCAGAATCCAGGTTTGGGATCTTTTTTAGGACCAGAATCCAGGTTTGGGATCTTTTTTAGGACCAGAATCCAGGTTTGGGATCATTTTTAGGACCAGGATCCAGGTTTGGGATCATTTTTAGGACCAGAATCCAGGTTTGGGATCATGTTTAGGACCAGGATCCAGGTTTGGGATCATGTTTAGGACCAGAATCCAGGTTTGGGATCATGTTTAGGATCAGAATCGAGGTTTGGGATCATGTTTAGGATCAGAATCCAGGTTTGGGATTATTTTTAGGAGCAGAATCCAGGTTTGGGATCATTTTTAGGACCAGAATCCAGGTTTGGGATCATGTTTAGGCTCAGAATCCAGGTTTGGGATCATTTTTAGGGCCAGGATCCAGGTTTGGGATCATGTTTAGGACCAGAATCCAGGTTTGGGATCATTTTTAGGACCAGAATCCGGGTTTGGGATCATGTTTAGGACCAGAATCCAGGTTTGGGATCATTTTTAGGACCAGGATCCAGGTTTGGGATCATTTTTAGGACCAGGATCCAGGTTTGGGATCATGTTTAGGACCAGGATCCAGGTTTGGGATCATTTTTAGGACCAGAATCCAGATTTATGGCCATTTTTAGGCCCAGAACCCAAATGTAACCCCAGGTTTCGTCTTAGAACCCAAGTTTAGGCCCATTTTTAGGCCCAGAACCCAGATTTAGGCCCATTTTTAGGCCCAGAACCCAACTTTAAGACCAGGTTTCGTCCTGGAATCCACGTTTAGGCCCTTTTTTAGGCTCAGAACCCATGTTTTAGGGCCAGAACTCAAGTTTACGACCAGGTGTCGTCCCGGAACCCAAGTTTAGGCCCTTTTTTAGACCCAGAACCCAGTTTTAGGCCCAGAACTCAAGTTTTCGTCCAGGTTTCGTTCCAGAACCCAAGTTTAGGACCATTTTTGGGCCCAAACCCCAGATTTAAGACCAGGTTTAGTCCTAGAACCCAGGTTTAGGACCATTTTTAGCTCCAGAACCCAAGTTTAGGACCATTTTTAGCTCCAGAACCCAAGTTTAGGCCCATTTTTAGTCCCAGAACCCAGGTTTAGGACCATTTTTAGTCCCAGAACCCAGGTTTAGGACCATTTTTAGCCTCACAACCCAAATGTAACTTTAGGTTTCGTCCCAGAACCCAAGTTTAGGCCCATTTTTAGGCCCAGAACTCAGGTTTAGGCCCAGAACTCAAGTTTATGACCAGGTTTCTTTCTAGAACCCAAGTTTAGGACCATTTTTAGGCCCAAACCCCAGATTTAAGACTAGCTTTAGTCCCAGAACCCAAGTTTAGGATCTTTTTTAGGCCTAGAACCCAAGATTAGTACCATTTTTAGCCCCAGAACCCAAGCGTAGGACCATTTTTAGGCCCAGAACCCAGACTTAAGACCAGTTTTAGGACCAGAATCCAGGTTTAGGGCCATTTCTAGGACCAAAACCCAAGTTTAGGCCCATATTTAGGCCCGGAACCCAAATGTAACCCCAGGTTTTGTCCCAGAACCCAAGTTTAGGCCCATTTTTAGGCCCAGATCCCAGATTTAGGCCCATTTTTAGGCCCAGAACCCAACTTTAAGACCAGGTTTCGTCCTGGAACCCAAGTTTAGGCCGTTTTTTAGGCTCAGAACCCAGTTTTAGGGTCAGAACTCGAGTTTACGACCAGGTTTCGTTCCAGAACCCAAGTTTAGGCCCATTTTTAGACCCAGATCCCAGTTTTAGGCCCAGAACTCAAGTTTACGACCAGGTTTCGTTCCAGAACCCAAGTTTAGGACCATTTTCAGGCCCAAACCCCAGATTTAAGACCAGATTTAGTCCCAGAACTCAAGTTTAGGACCATTTTTAGGCCCAGAACACAAATTTAGGACCATTTTTAGGCCCAAAACTCAAGTTTAGGACCATTTTTAGGCCCAGAACGCAAGTTTAGGACCATTTTTAGGCCCAGAACCCAAGTTTAGGACCTTTTTTAGCTCCAGAACCCAAGTTTAGGACCATTTTTAGCCCCAGAACCCAAATTTAGGACCATTTTTAGGCCTAGAACCCAGATTTAGGCCCATATTTAGGCCCAGAACCCAACTTTAAGACCAGGTTTCATCCCGGAACCCAAGTTAGGCCCATTTTTAGGCCCAGAACCCAAGCTTAAGACCAGTTTTAGGACCAGAATCCATGTTTAGGGCCATTTCTAGGACCAAAACCCAAGTTTAGGCCCATTTTTAGGACCAGAATCCAGGTTTAGGACCATTTCTAGGACCAAAACCCAAGTTTAGGCCCATTTTTAGGCCCAGAACCCAAATGTAACCCCAGGTTTCGTCCCAGATCCCAGGTTTAGGCCCATTTTTAGGCCCAGAACCCAAATTTAAGACCAGTTTTAGGCCCAGAATCCAGGTTTAGGGCCATTTCTAGGACCAAAACCCAAGTTTAGGCCCATTTTTAGGCCCAGAACCCAAATATAACCCCAGGTTTCGTCCCGGAACCCAAGTTTAGGCCCATTTTTAGGCCCAGAACCCAGATTTAGGCTCATTTTTAGGCCCAGAACCCAGACTTAAGATCAGTTTTAGGACCAGAATCCATGTTTAGGGCCATTTCTAGGACCAAAACCCAAGTTTAGGCCCATTTTTAGGCCCAGAACCTAAATGTAACCCCAGGTTTCGTCCCGGAACCCAAGTTTAGGCTCATTTTTAGGCCCAGAACCCAGATTTAGGCCCATTTTTAGGCCCAGAACCCAAACTTAAGATCAGTTTTAGGCCCAGAATCCAGGTTTAGGGCCATTTCTAGGACCAAAACCCAAGTTTAGGCCCATTTTTAGGCCCAGAACCCAAATGTAACCCCAGGTTTCGTCCCAGATCCCAGGTTTAGGCCCATTCTTAGGCCCCAGCGCCGGGCTCAGGCGGGTTTTTAGCCCCGAGCCCCGTGTTTAGCCCCAGGTGCCGCTCTCCTCGCTGCAGGATCCGCAAGAACATGCTGCTGGATCTCACCAAGGAGCTGATGAACGAGCTGGGAATAACCGTGGTGGGCGACGTCATCGCCATCCTCAAACACGCCAGGATCGCCCATCGGCAGGTTCGGCAGCACCGGCCCCGGGACAAACCTCCTGCGGCCTTTTTCCGTGGGGAATTTTTCCAAAAAAACCTGGTTTTTCCATGTTTTTGGGGTTTTTTTTTTTTTGTCTCTAGGAGATGTGTAAAGCGGCCACGGAATGTCTGGGCTCCGGCTCTCCCGGCGTCCAAGCCGAGCGGCGCCGGAATCCCACGAGCGGTGAGAACGGGCTGGGAAATTCCCCCTCCCGGCTCGTTAATCGGCTGGGAAACGAAGCTCCGTCTTCTCGTTCCCAGCTGCCGGCAGGATGATCGCCAACAGCCTGAGCGGAGACGCCCCCGCGGCCGCCTCCAAAATCTCCGTCACCGTCGGCACCGAGGCAGGTAGGGAAAACGCTTCCCGGCGGAAAACGGGGCCCAGGGGAGGGTCGTTTCCTTCTCTGCTTCCTGCGGTCGGAGCGCCGGGAGCGCCGGGAGCCGCTGGGATGAAGGACGTGGAGGAGAAGCCAAAGATGGGAGGAGGGAACCAACCAGGGGGCGACGAGCCCGGCCGTCGCCTCCACGGCTCCGTCACCATTTCCATGATTCCCTCATTTCCACAATTCCCCCACTTCCACAATACCCCCATTTCCACGATTCCCCATTTCTACAATTCCCCGTTTCCACGATTCCCCATTTCCACGATTCCCCCACTTCCACGATTCCCCATTTCCATGATTCCCCATTTCCACGATTCCCCATTTCTACGATTCCCCCACTTCCATGATTCCCCATTTCCACGATTCCCCATTTCTACGATTCCCCCACTTCCATGATTCCCCATTTCCACGATTCCCCATTTCTACGATTCCCCCACTTCCATGATTCCCCATTTCCACGATTCCCCATTTCCACGATTCCCCATTTCTACGATTCCCCATTTCCACGATTCCCCCATTTCCACGATTCCCCATTTCCACGATTCCCCATTTCCACGATTCCCCCATTTCCACGTTTCCCCATTTCCACAATTCCCCATTTCCACGATTCCCCCATTTCCACGATTCCCCCACTTCCACGATTCCCCATTTCCACGATTCCCCATTTCCACGATTCCCCCACTTCCACGATTCCCCCACTTCCACGATTCCCCATTTCCACGATTCCCCATTTCCACGATTCCCCATTTCCACGATTCCCCCACTTCCACGATTCCCCATTTCCACGATTCCCCATTTCCACGATTCCCCCACTTCCACGATTCCCCATTTCCACGATTCCCCATTTCCACGATTCCCCATTTCCACGATTCCCCCACTTCCACGATTCCCCATTTCCACGATTCCCCATTTCCACGATTCCCCATTTCCACGATTCCCCACTTCCACGATTCCCCATTTCCACGATTCCCCCATTTCCACGATTCCCCCACTTCCACGATTCCCCATTTCCACGATTCCCCATTTCCACGATTCCCCATTTCCACGATTCCCCACTTCCACGTTTCCCCATTTCCACGATTCCCCCACTTCCACGATTCCCCATTTCCACGATTCCCCATTTCCACGATTCCCCACTTCCACGTTTCCCCATTTCCACGATTCCCCCACTTCCACGATTCCCCCACTTCCACGATTCCCCATTTCCACGATTCCCCATTTCCACGATTCCCCATTTCCACGATTCCCCATTTCCACGATTCCCCATTTCCACGATTCCCCCATTTCCACGATTCCCCATTTCCACGATTCCCCATTTCCACGATTCCCCCATTTCCACGATTCCCCATTTCCACGATTCCCCATTTCCACGATTCCCGCATTTCCACGATTCCCCCACTTCCACGATTCCCCATTTCCACGATTCCCCACTTCCACGATTCCCGCATTTCCACGATTCCCCCATTTCTACAATTCCTCCACTTCCACGATTCCCCATTTCCACGATTCCCCCACTTCCACGATTCCCCCACTTCCACGATTCCCCATTTCCACGATTCCCCACTTCCACGATTCCCGCATTTCCACGATTCCCCCACTTCCACGATTCCCCATTTCCACGATTCCCCCACTTCCACGATTCCCCATTTCCACGATTCCCCATTTCTACGATTCCCCATTTCCACGATTCCCCACTTCCACGATTCCCCCACTTCCACGATTCCCCCATTTCTACAATTCCTCCACTTCCACGATTCCCCACTTCCACGATTCCCCATTTCCACGATTCCCCATTTCCACGATTCCCCATTTCTACGATTCCCCCATTTCCACGATTCCCCACTTCCACGATTCCCCCACTTCCACGATTCCCCCATTTCCACGATTCCCCCACTTCCACGATTCCCCCACTTCCACGATTCCCCCATTTCCACGATTCCCCATTTCCACGATTCCCCATTTCCACGATTCCCCCACTTCCACGATTCCCCATTTCCACGATTCCCCATTTCCACGATTCCCCCACTTCCACGATTCCCCATTTCCACGATTCCCCCACTTCCACGATTCCCCATTTCCACGATTCCCCATTTCCACGATTCCCCATTTCCACGATTCCCCATTTCCACGATTCCCCCACTTCCACGATTCCCCCACTTCCACGATTCCCCCATTTCCACGATTCCCCATTTCCACGATTCCCCATTTCTACGATTCCCCATTTCCACGTTTCCCCATTTCCACGATTCCCCATTTCCACGATTCCCCATTTCCACGATTCCCCACTTCCACGATTCCCCACTTCCACGATTCCCCATTTCCACGATTCCCCATTTCCACGATTCCCCCATTTCCACAATTCCCCATTTCCACGATTCCCCCATTTCCACGATTCCCCATTTCCACGATTCCCCCATTTCCACGATTCCCCATTTCCACGATTCCCCATTTCCATGATTCCCCCATTTCCACGATTCCCCATTTCCACGATTCCCCCATTTCCACGATTCCCCATTTCCACGATTCCCCCATTTCCACGATTCCCCCATTTCCACGATTCCCCCACTTCCACGATTCCCCCACTTCCACGATTCCCCATTTCCACGATTCCCCCACTTCCACGATTCCCCCACTTCCACGATTCCCCCACTTCCACGATTCCCCATTTCCACGATTCCCCCACTTCCACGATTCCCCATTTCCACGATTCCCCATTTCCACGATTCCCCCACTTCCACGATTCCCCATTTCCACGATTCCCCCACTTCCACGATTCCCCATTTCCACGATTCCCCATTTCCACGATTCCCCATTTCCACGATTCCCCATTTCCACGATTCCCCATTTCCACGATTCCCCATTTCCACGATTCCCCCACTTCCATGATTCCCCATTTCCACGATTCCCCCACTTCCACGATTCCCCACTTCCACGATTCCCCATTTCCACGATTCCCCCACTTCCACGATTCCCCCACTTCCACGATTCCCCATTTCCACGATTCCCCCATTTCCACGATTCCCCGTTTTCACGATTCCCCATTTCCACGATTCCCCATTTCTACGATTCCCCATTTCCACAATTCCCCATTTCCACGATTCCCCATTTCTACGATTCCCCCATTACCACGATTCCCCATTTCCACGTTTCCCCATTTCCACGATTCCCCATTTCCACGATTCCCCATTTCCACGATTCCCCACTTCCACGATTCCCCATTTCCACGATTCCCCATTTCCACGATTCCCCCACTTCCACGATTCCCCATTTCCACAATTCCCCATTTCCACGATTCCCCCATTTCCATGATTCCCCACTTCCACGATTCCCCATTTCCACGATTCCCCATTTCCACGATTCCCCCATTTCCACGATTCCCCATTTCCACGATTCCCCATTTCCACGATTCCCCACTTCCACGATTCCCCACTTCCACGATTCCCCATTTCCACGATCCCCCATTTCCACGATTCCCCATTTCCACGATTCCCCATTTCCACGATTCCCCGTTTCCACGATTCCCCCATTTCCACGATTCCCCCATTTCCACGATCCCCCATTTCCACGATTCCCCCATTTCCACGATTCCCCCATTTCCACGATTCCCCCATTTCCACGATTCCCCATTTCCATGATTCCCCATTTCCACGATTCCCCATTTCCACGATTCCCCATTTCCACGATTCCCCATTTCCACGATTCCCCGTTTCCACGATTCCCCCATTTCCACGATTCCCCCATTTCCACGATCCCCCATTTCCACGATTCCCCCATTTCCACGATTCCCCCATTTCCACGATTCCCCCATTTCCACGATTCCCCATTTCCATGATTCCCCATTTCCACGATTCCCCATTTCCACGATTCCCCATTTCCACGATTCCCCGTTTCCACGATTCCCCGTTTCCACGATTCCCCCATTTCCACGATTCCCCCATTTCCACGATCCCCCATTTCCACGATTCCCCCATTTCCACGATTCCCCCATTTCCACGATTCCCCCATTTCCACGATTCCCCATTTCCATGATTCCCCATTTCCACGATTCCCCATTTCCACGATTCCCCATTTCCACGATTCCCCATTTCCACGATTCCCCATTTCCACGATTCCCCCATTTCCACGATTCCCCATTTCCACGATTCCCCCATTTCCACGATTCCCCATTTCTACGATTCCCCCATTTCCACGATTCCCCATTTCCACGATTCCCCATTTCCACGATTCCCCATTTCCACGATTCCCCATTTCCTCGATTCCCCATTTCCACGATTCCCCATTTCCACGATTCCCCCACTTCCACGATTCCCCATTTCCACGATTCCCCATTTCTACGATCCCCCATTTCCACGATTCCCCATTTCCACGATTCCCCATTTCCACGATTCCCCCACTTCCACGATTCCCCATTTCCACGATTCCCCATTTCCACGATTCCCCCATTTCCACGATTCCCCATTTCCACGATTCCCCATTTCCACGATTCCCCATTTCCACGATTCCCCATTTCCACGATTCCCCCATTTCCACGATTCCCCATTTCCACGATTCCCCCATTTCCACGATTCCCCATTTCCACGATTCCCCATTTCCACGATTCCCCATTTCTACGATTCCCCCACTTCCACGATTCCCCGTTTCCACAATTCCCCATTTCCACGATTCCCCATTTCCACGATTCCCCATTTCCACGATTCCCCCATTTCCACGATTCCCCATTTCCACGATTCCCCCATTTCCACGATTCCCCATTTCCACGATTCCCCATTTCCACGATTCCCCATTTCTACGATTCCCCCACTTCCACGATTCCCCATTTCCACGATTCCCCATTTCCACGATTCCCCATTTCCACGATTCCCCATTTCCACGATTCCCCCATTTCCACGATTCCCCATTTCCACGATTCCCCCATTTCCACGATTCCCCATTTCCACGATTCCCCATTTCCACGATTCCCCATTTCTACGATTCCCCCACTTCCACGATTCCCCATTTCCACAATTCCCCATTTCCATGATTCCCCACTTCCACGATTCCCCATTTCCACGATTCCCCATTTCCACGATTCCCCCATTTCCACGATTCCCCACTTCCACGATTCCCCCATTTCCACGATTCCCCACTTCCACGATTCCCCATTTCCACGATTCCCCACTTCCACGATTCCCCCATTTCCACGATTCCCCATTTCCACGATTCCCCCACTTCCACGATTCCCCATTTCCACGATTCCCCATTTCCACGATTCCCCATTTCCACGATTCCCCATTTCCACGATTCCCCCATTTCCACGATTCCCCCATTTCCACGATTCCCCATTTCCACGATTCCCCCATTTCCACGATTCCCCATTTCCACGATTCCCCATTTCTACGATTCCCCATTTCCACGTTTCCCCATTTCCACGATTCCCCATTTCCACGATTCCCCATTTCCACGATTCCCCACTTCCACGATTCCCCACTTCCACGATTCCCCATTTCCACGATTCCCCATTTCCACGATTCCCCCATTTCCACAATTCCCCATTTCCACGATTCCCCCATTTCCACGATTCCCCATTTCCACGATTCCCCCATTTCCACGATTCCCCATTTCCACGATTCCCCCATTTCCACGATTCCCCATTTCCACGATTCCCCATTTCCATGATTCCCCCATTTCCACGATTCCCCATTTCCACGATTCCCCCATTTCCACGATTCCCCATTTCCACGATTCCCCCATTTCCACGATTCCCCCATTTCCACGATTCCCCCACTTCCACGATTCCCCCACTTCCACGATTCCCCATTTCCACGATTCCCCCACTTCCACGATTCCCCCACTTCCACGATTCCCCCACTTCCACGATTCCCCATTTCCACGATTCCCCCACTTCCACGATTCCCCATTTCCACGATTCCCCATTTCCACGATTCCCCCATTTCCACGATTCCCCATTTCCACGATTCCCCATTTCCATGATTCCCCCATTTCCACGATTCCCCATTTCCACGATTCCCCCATTTCCACGATTCCCCATTTCCACGATTCCCCCACTTCCACGATTCCCCATTTCCACGATTCCCCATTTCCACGATTCCCCCACTTCCACGATTCCCCCACTTCCACGATTCCCCATTTCCACGATTCCCCCACTTCCACGATTCCCCATTTCCACGATTCCCCATTTCCACGATTCCCCCACTTCCACGATTCCCCATTTCCACGATTCCCCCACTTCCACGATTCCCCATTTCCACGATTCCCCATTTCCACGATTCCCCCACTTCCATGATTCCCCATTTCCACGATTCCCCATTTCCACGTTTCCCCATTTCCACGATTCCCCATTTCCACGATTCCCCATTTCCACGATTCCCCATTTCCACGATTCCCCCACTTCCATGATTCCCCATTTCCACGATTCCCCCACTTCCACGTTTCCCCATTTCCACGATTCCCCATTTCCACGATTCCCCCACTTCCACGATTCCCCCACTTCCACGATTCCCCATTTCCACGATTCCCCCATTTCCACGATTCCCCGTTTTCACGATTCCCCATTTCCACGATTCCCCATTTCCACGATTCCCCATTTCCACGATTCCCCATTTCTACGATTCCCCCATTACCACGATTCCCCATTTCCACGTTTCCCCATTTCCACGATTCCCCATTTCCACGATTCCCCATTTCCACGATTCCCCACTTCCACGATTCCCCATTTCCACGATTCCCCATTTCCACGATTCCCCATTTCCACGATTCCCCCACTTCCACGATTCCCCATTTCCACAATTCCCCATTTCCACGATTCCCCCATTTCCATGATTCCCCACTTCCACGATTCCCCATTTCCACGATTCCCCATTTCCACGATTCCCCCATTTCCACGATTCCCCATTTCCACGATTCCCCATTTCCACGATTCCCCACTTCCACGATTCCCCACTTCCACGATTCCCCATTTCCACGATCCCCCATTTCCACGATTCCCCATTTCCACGATTCCCCATTTCCACGATTCCCCGTTTCCACGATTCCCCCATTTCCACGATTCCCCCATTTCCACGATCCCCCATTTCCACGATTCCCCCATTTCCACGATTCCCCCATTTCCACGATTCCCCCATTTCCACGATTCCCCATTTCCACGATTCCCCATTTCCACGATTCCCCATTTCCACGATTCCCCGTTTCCACGATTCCCCGTTTCCACGATTCCCCGTTTCCACGATTCCCCCATTTCCACGATTCCCCCATTTCCACGATCCCCCATTTCCACGATTCCCCCATTTCCACGATTCCCCCATTTCCACGATTCCCCCATTTCCACGATTCCCCATTTCCATGATTCCCCATTTCCACGATTCCCCATTTCCACGATTCCCCATTTCCACGATTCCCCGTTTCCACGATTCCCCCATTTCCACGATTCCCCCATTTCCACGATCCCCCATTTCCACGATTCCCCCATTTCCACGATTCCCCCATTTCCACGATTCCCCCATTTCCACGATTCCCCATTTCCATGATTCCCCATTTCCACGATTCCCCATTTCCACGATTCCCCATTTCCACGATTCCCTATTTCCACGATTCCCCCATTTCCACGATTCCCCATTTCTACGATTCCCCCATTTCCACGATTCCCCATTTCCACGATTCCCCATTTCCACGATTCCCCATTTCCACGATTCCCCATTTCCTCGATTCCCCATTTCCACGATTCCCCATTTCCACGATTCCCCCACTTCCACGATTCCCCATTTCCACGATTCCCCATTTCTACGATCCCCCATTTCCACGATTCCCCATTTCCACGATTCCCCATTTCCACGATTCCCCATTTCCACGATTCCCCCATTTCCACGATTCCCCATTTCCACGATTCCCCATTTCCACGATTCCCCATTTCCACGATTCCCCATTTCCACGATTCCCCCATTTCCACGATTCCCCATTTCCACGATTCCCCCATTTCCACGATTCCCCATTTCCACGATTCCCCATTTCCACGATTCCCCATTTCTACGATTCCCCCACTTCCACGATTCCCCGTTTCCACAATTCCCCATTTCCACGATTCCCCATTTCCACGATTCCCCATTTCCACGATTCCCCCATTTCCACGATTCCCCATTTCCACGATTCCCCCATTTCCACGATTCCCCATTTCCACGATTCCCCATTTCCACGATTCCCCATTTCTACGATTCCCCCACTTCCACGATTCCCCATTTCCACGATTCCCCATTTCCACGATTCCCCATTTCCACGATTCCCCATTTCCACGATTCCCCCATTTCCACGATTCCCCATTTCCACGATTCCCCCATTTCCACGATTCCCCATTTCCACGATTCCCCATTTCCACGATTCCCCATTTCTACGATTCCCCCACTTCCACGATTCCCCATTTCCACAATTCCCCATTTCCATGATTCCCCACTTCCACGATTCCCCATTTCCACGATTCCCCATTTCCACGATTCCCCCATTTCCACGATTCCCCACTTCCACGATTCCCCCATTTCCACGATTCCCCACTTCCACGATTCCCCCATTTCCACGATTCCCCATTTCCACGATTCCCCATTTCCACGATTCCCCCATTTCCACGATTCCCCACTTCCACGATTCCCCCATTTCCACGATTCCCCATTTCCACGATTCCCCATTTCCACGATTCCCCGTTTCCACGATTCCCCCATTTCCACGATTCCCCACTTCCACGATTCCCCCATTTCCACGATTCCCCCATTTCCACGATTCCCCATTTCCACGATTCCCCATTTCCACGATTCCCCCATTTCCACGATTCCCCCATTTCCACGATTCCCCATTTCCACGATTCCCCCATTTCCACGATTCCCCACTTCCACGATTCCCCCATTTCCACGATTCCCCCATTTCCACGATTCCCCCATTTCCACGATTCCCCATTTCCACGATTCCCCATTTCCACGATTCCCCGTTTCCACGATTCCCCCATTTCCACGATTCCCCACTTCCACGATTCCCCCATTTCCACGATTCCCCCATTTCCACGATTCCCCATTTCCACGATTCCCCATTTCCACGATTCCCCCATTTCCACGATTCCCCCATTTCCACGATTCCCCATTTCCACGATTCCCCATTTCCACGATTCCCCATTTCCACGATTCCCCCATTTCCACGATCCCCCATTTCCACGATTCCCCATTTCCACAATTCTACAATTTCTACGATTTTATCATTTCCACAATTCCATGATTTCCACGATTCCATCATTTCCCCAATTCTACAATTTCTATGATTTTATCGTTTCTACAATTCCCCCATTTCCACGATTCCCCACTTCCACGATTCCCCATTTCCACGATTCCCCATTTCCACGATTCCCCCATTTCCACGATTCCCCATTTCCACGATTCCCCCATTTCCACGATTCCCCATTTCCACGATTCCCCATTTCCACGATTCCCCATTTCCACAATTCTACAATTTCTACGTTTTTATCTTTTCCACAATTCCATGATTTCCACGATTCCATCATTTCTCCAATTCTACAATTTCTATGATTTTATCGTTTCTACAATTCCACCATTTCCACGATTCCATCGTTTTTACAATTCCACCTTTTCCAAGATTCCCGCGTTTCCACGATTCCATCGTTTCCACGATTCCGTTTCCTCGATTCTACAATTTCTATGATTTTATCGTTTCTATAATTCCATCTTTTCCACAATTCTGTAATTTCCATGATTCTGTGATTTCCCCAATTCTTCAATTTCCACGATTCCACCATTTCCACCGTTTCATTTCCTCAATTCTGTGATTTCCACGATTCCACCATTTCTACAATTCTGTGATTTCCACGATTCCCCCGTTTCCACGATTCCGTTTCCACAATTCTACAATTTCCACGATTCCACCCTTTCCGCAATTCTGTGATTCCCGAGATCCCATCGTTTCCACGATCCCATCGTTTCCACGATTCTCTAATTTCCACGATTCTCTAATTCCCACGATCCCCCCGCTCCCTCGATTCTTTCTCTCGTTTCTACGGCTCCGTCATTTCTCCGATTCCGCGATTAATTTCCAGGCTCCTCCAATTTTCCGATTTCCCCCCCCCCAACTCCAGGTTCGGATCCGGCCGCCCCCTCCGACCCCCCGAAGCGTCGCCGGGTGACGTCGGAGCCGGAGGGCTCCGCCCCGCGAACCCCACGGCTCCTCCAGCGGCAGCAGCAGAGAGGTGACACCCCAAAAACCTGCCCCCCCCCAACTTGGAACTAACCCCAGCGGGATTGGGGGGGGCGCCCGGCAAATTTGGGGTCAAACTGGAAGATTTGGGGGGTCAACCTGGGAAATTCGGGGTCAAATTGGCAAGTTTGGGGGTCAATTTGGAAGGTTTGGGGGTCAATTTGGAAGGTTTGGGGGTCAATTTGGAAGGTTTGGGGGTCAATTTGGAAGGTTTGGGGGTCGATCTGGGAAATTTGGGGTCAACCTGGTGTATTTGGGGCCAACCTGGAAGGTTTTGGGGTGAACCTGGTGTATTTGGGGGTCAACTTCGCATGTTTTGGGGTCAAGTTGGAAGGTTTGGGGGTCACCCTGGTGTATTTGGGGGTCAATCTGGGAAATTTGGGGTCAACCTGGTGTATTTGGGGGTCAATCTGGGAAATTTGGGGTCAACCTGGTGTATTTGGGGCCAAGTTGGAAGGTTTTGGAGTCAACCTGGAAGGTTTTGGGGTCACCTTGGTGTATTTGGGGGTCAACCTGGGAAATTTGGGGTCAACCTGGTTTATTTTGGGGGTCAACCTGGGAAATTTGGGGTCAACCTGGTGTATTTGGGGCCAACCTGGAAGGTTTGGGGGTCAATTTGGAAGGTTTGGGGGTCAACCTGGTGTATTTTGGGGGTCAACCTGGGAAATTTGGGGTGAACCTGGTGTATTTTGGGGGTCAACTTGGCACATTTGGGGGTCAATTTGGAAGGTTTGGGGGTCAACTTGGGAAATTTGGGGTCAACCTGATGTATTTTGGGGCCAACCTGGAAGGTTTTGGGGTCACCCTGGAAAGTTTGGGGGTCAACCTGGTGTATTTTGGGGATCAACCTGGGAAATTTGGGGTCGACCTGGTGTATTTGGGGCCAACTTGGAAGGTTTTGGGGTCAACCTGGAAGGTTTTGGGGTCAACCTGGGAAATTTGGGGTCAACCTGATATATTTGGGGGTCCACGTAGGAAATTTGGGGTCAACCCGGTGTATTTGGGGCCAACTTGCAAGCTTTTGGGGCCAACCTGGAAGGTTTTGGGGTCGTCCTGGTGTATTTGGGGGTCAACCTGGCAAGTTTTGGGATCAATTTGGAAGGTTTGGGGGTCAACCTGGTGTATTTTGGGGGTCGATCTGGGAAATTTGGGGTCAACATGGTGTATTTGGGGGTCAACTCGGCACATTTGGGGGTCAACTTGGTGTATTTGGGGCCAACTTGGAAGGTTTTGGGGTCAACCTGGTGTATTTTGGGGGCAACCTGGGAAATTTGGGGTCAACCTGGTGTATTTGGGGCCAACCTGGAAGGTTTGGGGGTCAACTTGGCAAGTTTTGGGGTCAATGTGGAAGGTTTGGGGGTCACCCTGGGAAATTTGGGGTCAACCTGGTGTATTTTGGGGGTCAACTTGGCACATTTTGGGGTCACTTTGGAAGGTTTTAGGGTCAACTTGGAAGGTTTTGGGGTCAACCTGGTGTATTTTGGGGGTCAATCTGGGAAATTTGGGGTGAACCTGATGTATTTTGGGGGTCGACCTGGGAAATTTGGGGTGAACCTGATGTATTTGGGGCCAACCTGGAAGGTTTTGGGGTCAATTTGGAAGGTTTGGGGGTCACCCTGGTGTATTTGGGGGTCAACTTGGCAAGTTTTGGGGTCAACCTGGAAAGTTTGGGGGTCACCCTGGTGTATTTTGGGGGTCAACCTGGGAAATTTGGGGTGAACCTGGTGTATTTGGGGGTCAACTTGGAAGGTTTTGGGGTCACCCTGGAATGTTTGGGGGTCACCCTGGGAAATTTGGGGTCAACCTGGATAGTTTTGGGGTCAACCGGGTGTATTTTGGGGTCAACCGGGTGTATTTTGGGGTCAACCGGGTGTATTTTGGGGTCACCCTGGAGAATTTGGGGTCGTCCTGGTGTTTTTGGGGCTCACCGGGCCCATTTTTGGGGTGGAAGGGGTGGAAATTCCTGTTTTCCAGGGAATTTCCCCCCAAGAAAAGGTGTTTTCTCGGAATCGGCAGGTGTGGCGAGAACGTCCGTGTTTGAGCGACTCGGAGCCGAGGCCAACGCGGAGCCGGCTGCTGCCGGGAAGGTGAGAGGGAAAAAACCGGAAAAGAGGGGAAATAACCGGGAAAGGACGGGAAACGGGGAGGGAAAGGATGGGAAACGGGGAGGGAAAGGATGGGAAACGGGGAGGGAAACGATGGGAAACGGGGAGGGAAAGGATGGGAAATGTGAGAAATGATGGAGAACAGGGAGGGAAAGGATGGAAAATGTGAGAAATGATGGAGAACGGGGAGGGAAAGGATGGAAAATGTGAGAAATGACGGAGAACGGGGAGGGAAAGGATGGAAAATGTGAGAAATGATGGAGAACGGGGAGGGAAAGGATGGAAAATGTGAGAAATGATGGAGAACGGGGAGGGAAAGGATGGAAAATGTGAGAAATGATGGAGAACGGGGAGGGAAAGGATGGAAAATGTGAGAAATGATGGAGAACGGGGAGGGAAAGGATGGAAAATGTGAGAAATGATGGAATATGGGGAGGGAAAGGATGGAAAATGTGAGAAATGATGGAATATGGGGAGGGAAAGGATGGAAAATGTGAGAAATGATGGAATATGGGGAGGGAAATGATGGAAAATGTGAGAAACGATGGAGAACGGGGAGGGAAAGGATGGAAAATGTGAGAAATGACGGAGAACGGGGAGGGAAAGGATGGAAAATGTGAGAAATGACGGAGAACAGGGAGGGAAAGGATGGAAAATGTGAGAAATGATGGAGAACGGGGAGGGAAAGGATGGAAAATGTGAGAAATGACGGAGAACGGGGAGGGAAAGGATGGAAAATGTGAGAAATGATGGAGAACAGGGAGGGAAAGGATGGAAAATGTGAGAAATGATGGAGAACGGGGAGGGAAAGGATGGAAAATGTGAGAAATGATGGAGAACGGGGAGGGAAAGGATGGAAAATGTGAGAAATGATGGAGAACGGGGAGGGAAAGGATGGAAAATGTGAGAAATGATGGAGAATGGGGAGGGAAAGGATGGAAAATGTGAGAAATGACGGAAAACGGGGAGGGAAAGGATGGAAAATGTGAGAAATGATGGAATATGGGGAGGGAAAGGATGGAAAATGTGAGAAATGATGGAGAACGGGGAGGGAAAGGATGGAAAATGTGAGAAATGATGGAGAACGGGGAGGGAAAGGATGGAAAATGTGAGAAATGACGGAAAACGGGGAGGGAAAGGATGGAAAATGTGAGAAATGATGGAGAACGGGGAGGGAAAGGATGGAAAATGTGAGAAATGATGGAGAACGGGGAGGGAAAGGATGGAAAATGTGAGAAATGACGGAGAACGGGGAGGGAAAGGATGGAAAATGTGAGAAATGATGGAGAACGGGGAGGGAAAGGATGGAAAATGTGAGAAATGATGGAGAATGGGGAGGGAAAGGATGGAAAATGTGAGAAATGACGGAGAATGGGGAGGGAAATGGTGGAAAATGTGAGAAATGATGGAGAACGGGGAGGGAAAGGATGGAAAATGTGAGAAATGATGGAGAACGGGGAGGGAAAGGATGGAAAATGTGAGAAATGATGGAGAATGGGGAGGGAAAGGATGGAAAATGTGAGAAATGATGGAGAACGGGGAGGGAAATGGTGGAAAATGTGAGAAATGATGGAGAACGGGGAGGGAAAGGATGGAAAATGTGAGAAATGATGGAGAACGGGGAGGGAAAGGATGGAAAATGTGAGAAATGATGGAGAACGGGGAGGGAAATGGTGGAAAATGTGAGAAATGACGGAGAACGGGGAGGGAAAGGATGGAAAATGTGAGAAATGACGGAGAACGGGGAGGGAAAGGATGGAAAATGTGAGAAATGATGGAGAACGGGGAGGGAAAGGATGGAAAATGTGAGAAATGATGGAGAACAGGGAGGGAAAGGATGGAAAATGTGAGAAATGATGGAGAACGGGGAGGGAAAGGATGGAAAATGTGAGAAATGACGGAGAATGGGGAGGGAAATGGTGGAAAATGTGAGAAATGACGGAGAACGGGGAGGGAAAGGATGGAAAATGTGAGAAATGACGGAGAACGGGGAGGGAAAGGATGGAAAATGTGAGAAATGATGGAGAACGGGGAGGGAAAGGATGGAAAATGTGAGAAATGATGGAGAACGGGGAGGGAAAGGATGGAAAATGTGAGAAATGACGGAGAACGGGGAGGGAAAGGATGGAAAATGTGAGAAATGATGGAGAACAGGGAGGGAAAGGATGGAAAATGTGAGAAATGACGGAGAACGGGGAGGGAAAGGATGGAAAATGTGAGAAATGATGGAGAACGGGGAGGGAAATGGTGGAAAATGTGAGAAATGACGGAGAACGGGGAGGGAAAGGATGGAAAATGTGAGAAATGATGGAGAATGGGGAGGGAAAGGATGGAAAATGTGAGAAATGATGGAGAACGGGGAGGGAAATGGTGGAAAATGTGAGAAATGACGGAGAATGGGGAGGGAAAGGATGGAAAATGTGAGAAATGATGGAGAATGGGGAGGGAAAGGATGGAAAATGTGAGAAATGATGGAGAACGGGGAGGGAAAGGATGGAAAATGTGAGAAATGACGGAGAACGGGGAGGGAAAGGATGGAAAATGTGAGAAATGATGGAGAACGGGGAGGGAAAGGATGGAAAATGTGAGAAATGATGGAGAATGGGGAGGGAAAGGATGGAAAATGTGAGAAATGACGGAGAATGGGGAGGGAAATGGTGGAAAATGTGAGAAATGATGGAGAACGGGGAGGGAAAGGATGGAAAATGTGAGAAATGACGGAGAACGGGGAGGGAAAGGATGGAAAATGTGAGAAATGATGGAGAACGGGGAGGGAAAGGATGGAAAATGTGAGAAATGACGGAGAACGGGGAGGGAAAGGATGGAAAATGTGAGAAATGACGGAGAACGGGGAGGGAAAGGATGGAAAATGTGAGAAATGATGGAGAATGGGGAGGGAAAGGATGGAAAATGTGAGAAATGATGGAGAAAGGGGAGGGAAAGGATGGAAAATGTGAGAAATGACGGAGAACGGGGAGGGAAAGGATGGAAAATGTGAGAAATGACGGAGAACGGGGAGGGAAAGGATGGAAAATGTGAGAAATGATGGAGAACGGGGAGGGAAATGGTGGAAAATGTGAGAAATGACGGAGAACGGGGAGGGAAAGGATGGAAAATGTGAGAAATGATGGAGAATGGGGAGGGAAATGGTGGAAAATGTGAGAAATGACGGAGAACGGGGAGGGAAAGGATGGAAAATGTGAGAAATGACGGAGAACGGGGAGGGAAAGGATGGAAAATGTGAGAAATGATGGAGAACGGGGAGGGAAAGGATGGAAAATGTGAGAAATGACGGAGAACGGGGAGGGAAAGGATGGAAAATGTGAGAAATGACGGAGAACGGGAGGGAAAGGATGGAAAAATGTGAGAAATGATGGAGAACGGGGAGGGAAAGGATGGAAAATGTGAGAAATGACGGAGAACGGGGAGGGAAAGGATGGAAAATGTGAGAAATGATGGAGAACGGGGAGGGAAAGGATGGAAAATGTGAGAAATGATGGAGAATGGGGAGGGAAAGGATGGAAAATGTGAGAAATGACGGAGAACGGGGAGGGAAAGGATGGAAAATGTGAGAAATGATGGAGAAAGGGGAGGGAAAGGATGGAAAATGTGAGAAATGACGGAGAACGGGGAGGGAAAGGATGGAAAATGTGAGAAATGATGGAGAAAGGGGAGGGAAAGGATGGAAAATGTGAGAAATGATGGAGAAAGGGGAGGGAA
>JAUNZM010002563.1:2500-29185 GCA_033459285.1 Clamator glandarius | reverse complement strand
GGATTTGAGGCGAAAAGTCATGTTTTTGGGGACTTGGGATGAATAAACGGCATTTTGGGAGAACGCGAGGGGAAGATTGAGAAGATGAGAAGTGAAAGTTGTGGGTTTAGTGATTTTTGGGGAGGGCTGTGAGGGGATTTGGGGTGAAAGTCTCACTTTTAGGGTGTTTGTGAGGGGATTTGGTGTGAAAGTCTCACTTTTAGGGTGTTTGTGAGGGGATTTGGGGGTGAAAGTCGCACTTTTGGGGTGTTTGTGAGGGGATTTGGTGTGAAAGTCGCACTTTTGGGGTGTTTGTGAGGGGATTTGGTGTGAAAGTCTCACTTTTAGGGTGTTTGTGAGGGGATTTGGGGGTGAAAGTCGCACTTTTAGGGTGTTTGTGAGGGGATTTGGTGTGAAAGTCTCACTTTTAGGGTGTTTGTGAGGGGATTTGGGGTGAAAGTCATGGGTTTGGGTTGTTTCTGAAGGGATTTGTTGTGAAAGTTGAACTTTGGGGGTGTTTGTGAGGGGATTTGGGGTGAAAGTCGCACTTTTGGGCTGTTTGTGAGGGGATTTGGTGTGAAAGTCACACTTTGAGGGTGTTTGTGAGGGGCTTTGGGGTGAAAGTTGCACTTTTAGGGTGTTTGTGAGGGGATTTGGGGTGAAAGTTGCACTTTTAGGGTGTTTGTGAAGGGATTTGGGATGAAAGTCGCACTTTTAGGGTGTTTGTGAGGGGCTTTGGGGTGAAAGTCACACTTTGAGGGTGTTTGTGAGGGGCTTTGGGGTGAAAGTTGCACTTTTAGGGTGTTTGTGAGGGGATTTGGGGTGAAAGTCGCACTTTTAGGGTGTTTGTGAGAGTATTGGGGATAAAATATCACGTTTTCCAGGCACTTGTGAAGGGGTTTGGAGTGAAAGTTGAACTTCTAGGGTGTTTGTGAGGGGGTTTGGGGTGAAAGTCACATTTTTGGGGGCGTTCCAATGGGGCGTGAGGACATTTAGATGAGATCTTGGGTAGAAACGTTCTCCTGTGAGGGTGAGGAGCCCCTGGAGCTGCGGCCGCCCCATCCCTGGAGATCGTCAAGGCCAGGTTGGAACTGGATGAGCTTTGAGGTCCCTTCCAACCCAAACCCTTCCATGATTCTATAATAAAAGAGAGGGACTCGATAAAACCATCAAATATACGATTACCCCTATCTGTACACGCACAACTATGGGTGTTCCCAGGGAGAGGATCCACGTGTCCAAAGCCAAAGGGATCCAGGTGTCCAAAGCCAAAGAGATCCCAGTGTCCAGGTCGAGAGGATCCAAGTGTCCAAAGCCAAAGGGATCCAGGTGTCCACAGGGAGAGGATCCAAGTGTCCAAAGCCGAAGAGATCCAGGTGTCTGTGTGGAGAGGATCCAAGTGTCCAAAGCCAAAGGGATCCAGGTGTCCACACAGAGAGGATCCAGGTGTCCAAAGCCGAAGAGATCCCAGTGTCCAGGTCGAGAGGATCCAAGTGTCCAAAGCCAAAGACACCTAAATGTCCACAACCAAAGGGATCCAAGCGTTCAGGTGGAGAGGATCCAAGTGTCCAAAGCCAAAGGGATCCAGGTGTCCAAAGCCAAAGAGACCTAAATGTCCACAACCAAAGGGATCCCGGCATCCAGGGGGAGGATCCACGTGTCCAGTGCTGAAGAGACCCAAGTGTCCAAAGCCAAAGGGATCCAGGTGTCCATGTGGAGAGGATCCAAGTCTCCAAAGCTAAAGAGATCCCAGTGTCCAGGTGGAGGGGATCCAAGTGTCCAAAGCCAAAGAGATCCCAGTGTCCAGGTGGAGAGGATCCAAGTGTCCAAAGCCAAAGGGATCCAGGTGTCCACAGGGAGAGGATCCAAGTGTCCAAAGCCGAAGAGATCCAGGTGTCTGTGTGGAGAGGATCCAAGTGTCCAAAGCCAAAGGGATCCAGGTGTCCACAGGGAGAGGATCCAAGTGTCCAAAGCCGAAGAGATCCAGGTGTCTGTGTGGAGAGGATCCAAGTGTCCAAAGCCGAAGAGATCCAGGTGTCTGTGTGGAGAGGATCCAAGTGTCCAAAGCCAAAGGGATCCAGGTGTCTGCGTGGAGAGGATCCAAGTGTCCAAAGCCAAAGGGATCCAGGTGTCCACACAGAGAGCATCCAAGTGTCCAAAGCCAAAGACACCTAAATGTCCGCAACCAAAGGGATCCAAGCGTTCAGGTGGAGAGGATCCAAGTGTCCAAAGCCAAAGGGATCCAGGTGTCCAAAGCCGAAGAGATCCAGGTGTCTGTGTGGAGAGGATCCAAGTGTCCAAAGCCAAAGGGATCCAGGTGTCCACACAGAGAGGATCCAGGTGTCCAAAGCCGAAGAGATCCCAGTGTCCAGGTCGAGAGGATCCAAGTGTCCAAAGCCAAAGACACCTAAATGTCCACAACCAAAGGGATCCAAGCGTTCAGGTGGAGAGGATCCAAGTGTCCAAAGCCAAAGGGATCCAAGTGTCCAAACCAAAGGGATCCAGGTGTCTGCGTGGAGAGGATCCAAGTGTCCAAAGCCAAAGGGATCCAGGTGTCCACGTGGAGAGGATCCAAGTGTCCAAAGCTGAAGACACCTAAATGTCCACAACCAAAGGGATCCAAGCGTTCAGATGGAGAGGATCCAAGTGTCCAAAGCCAAAGGGATCCAGGTGTCCAAAGCCAAAGGGATCCAGGTGTCCAAAGCCGAAGAGACCTAAATGTCCACAACCAAAGGGATCCTGGCATCCAGGGGGAGGATCCACGTGTCCAGTGCTGAAGAGACCCAAGTGTCCAAAGCCAAAGGGATCCAGGTGTCCATGTGGAGAGGATCCAAGTCTCCAAAGCTAAAGAGATCCCAGCGTCCAGGAGGAGGGGATCCAAGTGTCCAAAGCCAAAGAGATCCCAGTGTCCAGGTGGAGAGGATCCAAGTGTCCAAAGCCAAAGGGATCCAGGTGTCCACAGGGAGAGGATCCAAGTGTCCAAAGCCGAAGAGATCCAGGTGTCTGTGTGGAGAGGATCCAAGTGTCCAAAGCCAAAGGGATCCAAGTGTCCAAACCAAAGGGATCCAGGTGTCTGCGTGGAGAGGATCCAAGTGTCCAAAGCCAAAGGGATCCAGGTGTCCATGTGGAGAGGATCCAAGTCTCCAAAGCTAAAGAGATCCCAGCGTCCAGGAGGAGGGGATCCAAGTGTCCAAAGCCAAAGAGATCCCAGTGTCCAGGTGGAGAGGATCCAAGTGTCCAAAGCCAAAAGAATCCAGGTGTCCACAGGGAGAGAATCCAAGAGTCCGAAGCTGAAGGGCCTCAAACGTTCAACATTGAAGGGATGCAGGCGTCTGGGTGGAGACGATCCCAGTGTCCGGTCAGCAGCGGCGGGGGGAGTCGGGATAACGCTGGCGCAGCTCGGAGCGGAACTGCCGGAAGAGCTGCCGGTTACGGTTGAGCTCGGCCTCCCGGCCCGCGTGGAACCCGCCGGCCTCCTTGAAGCCGCGGTGGACAACGAAGGCTTCATCCAGCACCACGAAGCGGAAGCCGGCCATGTGCAGCTCGCAGGCCTGCGGAGGCGGGGGGAGCTTGGTACCCACGGCACCTACAGCACCCCGCGACTACCCCAGAGCACCCACAGAACCCCCAGAGCACCCGCAGACCCTCTAGAGCACCCACAGAAACCCCAGAGCACCCACAGACCCTCTAGAGCACCCACAGAAGCCCCAGAGCACCCGCAGATCCTCTAGAGCACCCACAGACCCTCTAGAGCACCCACAGAACCCCCAGAGCACCCACAGACCCTCTAGAGCACCCACAGAACCCCCATAGGACCCACAGACCCTCTAGAGCACCCACAGATACTCTAGAGCACCTACAGAACCCCTATAGGACCCACAGAACCCCCACAGCACCCACAGACCCCCCAGAGCACCCGCAGATCCTCTAGAGCACCCACAGAAACCCCAGAGCACCTGCAGACCCTCTAGAGCACCCACAGAACCCCCAAAGCACCCGCAGACCCTCTAGAGCACCCACAGAACCCCCAAAGCACCCGCAGACCCTCTAGAGCACCCACAGAACCCCCAGAGCACCCGCAGATCCTCTAGAGCACCCACAGACCCTCTAGAGCACCCACAGAACCCCCAGAGCACCCACAGACCCTCTAGAGCACCCACAGAACCCTCTAGAGCACCCACAGAACCCCCAGAGCACCTGCAGACCCTCTAGAGCACCCACAGAAACCCCAGAGCACCCACAGACCCTCTAGAGCACCCACAGAACCCCCAGAGCACCTGCAGACCCTCTAGAGCACCCACAGAACCCCCAGAGCACCCACAGAACCCCCAGAGCACCCACAGACCCTCTAGAGCACTCACAGAACCCCCAGAGCACCTGCAGACCCTCTAGAGCACCCACAGAACCCTCAGAGCACCCACAGACCCTCTAGAGCACCCACAGAACCCCCAGAGCACCTGCAGACCCTCTAGAGCACCCACAGAACCCCCAGAGCACCCACAGACCCTCTAGAGCACCCACAGATACTCTAGAGCACCTACAGAACCCCTATAGGACCCACAGAACCCCCAGAGCACCCGCAGACCCCCCAGAGCACCCACAGAACCCCCAGAGCACCCACAGAAGCCCCAAAGCACCCGCAGACCCTCTAGAGCACCCACAGAAACCCCAGAGCACCCACAGACCCTCTAGAGCACCCACAGAACCCCCAGAGCACCCACAGAAGCCCCAAAGCACCCACAGACCCTCTAGAGCACCCACAGAAACCCCAGAGCACCCACAGACCCTCTAGAGCACCCACAGAACCCCCAGAGCACCCACAGAACTCCCAGAGCACCCACAGACCCTCTAGAGCACCTACAGAACCCCCAGAGCACCCACAGATCCTCTAGAGCACCCACAGAACCCCCAGAGCACCCGCAGACCCTCTAGAGCACCCACAGAACCCTCAGAGCAACCGCAGAACCCCTAGAGCACCCACAGAACCCTCAGAGCACCCACAGAACCCCCATAGGACCCACAGACCCTCAACAGCACCCACAGACCCTCTAGAGCACCCACAGAACCCCTGTAGGACCCACAGACCCTCTAGAGCACCCACAGAACCCCCATAGGACCCACAGAACCTCCACAGCACCCACAGACCCTCTAGAGCACCCACAGACCCCCTGTAGGACCCACAGACCCTCTAGAGCACCCACAGAACCTCCACAGCACCCACAGACCCTCTAGAGCACCCACAGAACCCCCATAGGACCCACAGACCCTCTACAGCACCCACAGAACCTCCACAGCACACACAGACCCTCTAGAGCACCCACAGAACCTCCACAGCACCCACAGACCCTCTAGAGCACCCACAGACCCCCTGTAGGACCCACAGACCCTCTAGAGCACCCACAGAACCTCCACAGCACCCACAGAAGCCCCATAGGACCCACAGACCCTCTGTAGCACCCACAGACCCTCCAGAGCACCCACAGACCTGGATTGGGCCACCCCTAGTCCCCATGGTCACCTATGGTCACCAGAGGCCACCCCAAGCCACCACAGCCACCCCATGGCCACCTCCCAGCACCCACGGCCACCTCCCAGCACCCATGGCCACCTCCCAGCCCCCACGGCCACCTCCCAGCACCCATGGCCACCTCCCACCCCCCACGGCCACCACAGCCACCCCACGGCCTCCTCCCAGCCCCCATGGCCACCTCCCAGCACCCATGGCCACCTCCCAGCGCCCGTGGCCACCTCCCCGTGCCCATGCTCTCCATCTCATGGCCCCCACGGCCACCCCACAGCCCCCGTGGCCACCTCCCAGCCCCCGTGGCCACCTCCCAGCGCCCATGCTCTCCATCTCATGGCCCCCACGGCCACCCCACAGCCCCCGTGGCCACCTCCCAGTGCCCATGCTCTCCATCTCATGGCCCCCACGGCCACCCCACAGCCCCCGTGGCCACCTCCCAGTGCCCATGCTCTCTATCTCATGGCCCCCACGGCCACCCCACAGCCCCCGTGGCCCCCTCCCAGCGCCCGTGGCCACCTCCCAGCGCCCATGTTCTCCATCTCATGGCCCCCACGGCCACCCCACAGCCCCCGTGGCCACCTCCCAGCGCCCGCGGCCACCCCGCGGCCTCCGTGGCCACCAGCGGCACCTGGCTGATGCGGTTGAAGCCGTACTGGAGGAATCGCTCCTCGAAGGGTGGCACGTCCCGGGCCGGCCCCACGTAGAAGGGCTCCCAAGGGTCCCTCCAGGGGACCTCGTAGGCCGCTCGCAGCCGGGAGCCGGGGGGCAGCGACCTCCAGCGCCCGTAGTCGGTGGGCGCCTGGCACCGGGGACACAGCACCCCATAAAACGGCCTCGCCGACCCCCTGCCCCACAGCTCCAGGAGCTCGGCCTTCGTCCCCGGCAGCCGCGTCCCCGCACGGACCTCGAAGGCCGGTAGAACAAACACCACCCGCTCCGGGGACGTGGTGGCATCTGGGGAGTTGGGGTCCCTCAAAGCGTTGGGGTCCTTCAAGGCGTTGGGGTCCTTCAAAGCGTTGGGGTCCTTCAAAGCGTTGGGGTTCTTCAAGGCGTTGGGGTCCTTCAAAGCGTTGAGGTTCTTCAAAGCATTGAGGTTCTTCAAGACGTTGGGGTCCTTCAAGGCGTTGGGGTCCCTCAAGGCGTTGGGGTCCCTCAAGGCATTAAGGTTCTTCAAGACGTTGGGGTCCCTCAAGGCGTTGAGGTTCTTCAAGATGTTGGGGTCCCTCAAGGCGTTGGGGTCCCTCAAGGCGTTGAGGTTCTTCAAGATGTTGGGGTCCCTCAAGGCGTTGGGGTCCTTCAAGGCATTGAGGTTCTTCAAGACGTTGGGGTCCCTCAAGGCGTTGAGGTTCTTCAAGACGTTGGGGTCCCTCAAGACATTGGGGTCCCTCAAGGCATTGAGGTTCTTCAAGACATTGGGGTCCCTCAAGGCGTTGGGGTCCCTCAAAGCATTGGGGTCCTTCAAGGCATTAAGGTTCTTCAAGATGTTGGGGTCCCTCAAGGAGTTGGGGTCCTTCAAAGTACTGGGGTCCTTCAAAGCATTGGGGTCCCTCAAGGAGTTAGGGTCCTTCAAAGTATTGGGGTCCCTCAAGGCATTGGGGTCCTTCAAGGCGTTGGGGTCCTTCAAGATGTTGGGGTCTTTCAAGGAGTTGGGGTCCTTCAAAGTGTTGGGGACCTCCAGGATGTTGGGGACACCCGGGACTTGGTGGGTCTCCAGGGCTCTGGGGACCCTGAGGCCACCAGGAGTCCCCCAAACCCCTGGAGCCCCCAAGACATTGGGGTCCCCCAAGACCCCTGGAGCCCCCCAAGACTCTGGAGCCCCCAAGACATTGGGGTCCCTCAAACCCCCCGGAGACTCCCAAGAACCTTGAGCCCCTAAAGTTTTGGGGTCCCTCAAGACTCCTGGAGCCCCCCAAGAATCTTGAGCCCCCAAAGCTTTGGGGTCCCCCAAACCCCCTGGACCCCCTAAGACATTGGGGTCCCCCAAGACCTCTGGAGCCCCTAAACCTTTGGGATCCCTCAAGACCCCTGGAGCCCCCAAGACATTGGGGTCCCTCAAGATCTCTGGAGACCCCAAAGCTTTGGGGTCGCCCAAGCCCCCCTCATCCCCCCCAACTTGGGGGTCCCTGCCCCCCCAAAGTGGGGGTCCCAGCCCGTGTCCCCCCTCCCGCAGCAGCTCGAGGAACCCCTCGTGCAGCCCCCGGCTGGGGACCACGTCGGCGTCCACCAGCAGCACGTAGCGCCCCTTCATTTTTTGGGGGGGCCCACCTCGATTTTTATGGGGGGGTCCCCCCTTTTCTCCAGCCGCCCCCTCCCAGGCCACGTTCCTCAAGAGGTTCCCGGGATAGGGCACCCCCAAAGTGTAACTGGGGGGGTCGGTGGCCGCCAGGCGCTGCAGGGCCCCCCGACATCTCCCCGGGTTTGGGGGTTCCGAGGGCGCCCCGAGAAGGGGGGGCAGCCCTTGCGCCCCCCCCACCACCACGTGTAAGCGCAAACGAGAGCGGAATCCCCGGCAGGGTCCCCCCAAAACCCCTAAAAGCTCCTCCAAGCCTTTCGGGGGGACCCCGAAAACGGCTACCGAGAGGGGGCCTCCCCACAAGCCTCCCCCCAGGGCCCCCCCTAAAGTCTCGGCCACCCGGCCCGGGGTCCCATGGGTAGCCAAGACTAATTCGGGGGGGTCCCAGACTGGGGGGGTCCCCAAAACATCCCGGTACACCCGGAAGGTCCCCGAGGCGTCCAGGACCCCCCGGGGGGGGGGCAGGGCCGGGGGGGGGGGGCGCCGGGGGGAGAGGGGGGGGCGGGGGGGGGGGCAGGGCTCGCAGGTAAAGGGTCTGCAGCAGCGCCAGCCCCCCCAGTAGCCAAGCACAGCCCCCCACTAGCCGCCCCCGGCCCATGGGAGGGACTGGGGGGGACTGGGAGCTACTGGGAAGGGACTGGGAGGGGGTTGGGGGTCTCCTAGGGGTGATAAGGGGGACTGGGGGCTACTGGGAAGGGACTGGGGGCTACTGGGAAGGGACTGGGAGGGGGTTGGGGGTCTCCTAGGGGTGATAAGGGGGACTGGGGGCTACTGGGAAGGGACTGGGGGCTACTGGGAGGGTGTTGGGGGACTCCTAGGGGTGATAAGGGGGACTGGGGGCTACTGGGAAGGGATTGGAGGCTACTGGGAAGGGACTGGGAGGGGTTGGGGGTCTCCTAGGGGTGATAAGGGGGACTGGGGGCTACTGGGAAGGGACTGGGGGCTACTGGGAAGGGACTGGGAGGGGTTGGGGGTCTCCTAGGGGTGATAAGGGGGACTGGGGGCTACTGGGAAGGGACTGGGGGCTACTGGGAGTGTGTTGGGGGACTCCTAGGGGTGATAAGGGGGACTGGGGGCTACTGGGAAGGGATTGGAGGCTACTGGGAAGGGACTGGGAGGGGTTGGGGGACTCCTAGGGGTGATAAGGGGGACTGGGGGCTACTGGGAAGGGACTGGGGGTTACTGGGAAATGACTGGGAGGGGGTTGGGGGTCTCCTAGGGGTGATAAGGGGGACTGGGGGCTACTGAGAAGGGACTGGGGGCTACTGGGAAGGGACTGGGAAGGGGTTGGGGGCCTTCTCGAGGTGATAAGGGGGACTGGGGGCTACTGGGAAGGGACTGGGGGCTACTGGGAAGGGACTGGGAAGGGGTTGGGGGTCTTCTAGGGGTGATAAGGGGGACTGGGGGCTACTGGGAAGGGACTGGGGGCTACTGGGACCAGTATGGGTGCTGGGAGCAGCGCAGGGGTTACTGGTGCCAGTCCGAGGGGGTTACTGGGACCAGTATGGGTGCTGGGAGCAGCGCAGGGGTTACTGGTGCCAGTCGGAGGGGGTAACTGGGACCAGTATGGGTGCTGGGAGCAGCGCAGGGGTTACTGGTGCCAGTCCGAGGGGGTTACTGGGACCAGTATGGGTGCTGGGAGCAGCGCAGGGGTTACTGGTGCCAGTCGGAGGGGGTAACTGGGACCAGTATGGGTGCTGGGAGCAGAGCAGGGGTTACTGGTGCCAGTCCGAGGGGGTTACTGGGACCAGTATGGGTGCTGGGAGCAGCGCAGGGGTTACTGGTGCCAGTCGGAGGGGGTTACTGGGACCAGTATGGGTGCTGGGAGCAGCGCAGGGGTTACTGGTGCCAGTCCGAGGGGGTTACTGGGACCAGTATGGGTGCTGGGAGCAGCGCAGGGGTTACTGGTGCCAGTCGTAGGGGGTAACTGGGACCAGTATGGGTGCTGGGAGCAGCGCAGGGTTTACTGGTGCCAGTCGGAGGGGGTAACTGGGACCAGTATGGGTGCTGGGAGCAGCGCAGGGGTTACTGGTGCCAGTCGGAGGGGGTTACTGGGACCAGTATGGGTGCTGGGAGCAGCGCAGGGGTTACTGGTGCCAGTCCGAGGGGGTTACTGGGACCAGTATGGGTGCTGGGAGCAGCGCAGGGGTTACTGGTGCCAGTCTGAGGGGGTAACTGGGACCAGTATGGGTGCTGGGAGCAGCGCAGGAGTTACTGGTGCCAGTCGGAGGGGGTAACTGGGACCAGTATGGGTGCTGGGAGCAGCGCAGGGGTTACTGGTGCCAGTCCGAGGGGGTTACTGGTCCCAGTTTGGGTGCTGGGAGCAGCGCAGGGGTTACTGGTGCCAGTCTGAGGGGGTTACTGGGACCAGTATGGGTGCTGGGAGCAGCGCAGGGGTTACTGGTGCCAGTCGGAGGGGGTTACTGGGACCAGTATGGGTGCTGGGAGCAGCGCAGGGGTTACTGGTGCCAGTCCGAGGGGGTTACTGGTCCCAGTTTGGGGGGGTTACTGGGCCCAGTTTGGGGCTGGGGGCTCACCGGGCCGCGTCGCCGCCACCGAACTGCGCATGCGCGGGGGGAGGGAGGGGGCGTGGCCTGAAGGAAAAGGGCGTGGTCTGGGCGAAGGGGGCGTGGTCTCGCTGGGAGCCGGAGCTCCCTGTGCGGAGGGGGCGTGGCCGAAGCCTTCATAGGGCGTTAATTCTATCCAATGGGAAGGGGCGTGGCCTGAAGGGAGGGGGCGTGGCCTGGGGGGGTAAGTGCTAAGCCCCCCGAACCCCTGAGTCCCCTCAAATCCTTGGGGTTCCCCCAAACCCCTGGGTCACTCCAAAAATCTGGGGTCCCCTCAAACACCTGTGGTCCCCCCAAAACATCTGGGGTCCCCCCAAACCCCTGGATTCCCCTCCAATTCCTGGGGGTCCCCCCCAAAACATCTCGGGTCTCCCAAAACCCCTGGGTTCCCCTCCAATTCCTGAGGGTCCCCCCCAAAACATCTCGGGTCCCCCAAAACCCCTGGGTTCCCCTCCAATTCCTGGGGGTCCCCCCAAATGCCTGGGTCCCCCCAAATATCTGGAGTCCCCCTAAAACATCTCGGGTCCCCCCAAACCCCTGGGTTCCCCTCCAATTCCTGGGGGTCCCCCCCAAATGCCTGGGTCCCCCCAAACATCTGGGGTCACCTCAAACATCTGGGTCCCCCAAACCCCTGGATCCTCCCCAAACCCCTGGGACCCCCAAACCCTTGGGTCCCCCCAAACCCTTGGGTTCCCATCAAACCCCTGGGTCCTCCCCAAAACCCCTGGGGTCCCCCCCAAACAGCTGGATCCCCCCCAAACATCTGGGGTCCCCTCAAACACCTAGGATCCCCCCCAAACATCTAGGGTCTCCCCCAAACCCCCCAGGGTCCCCTCAAACCCCTGGGTCCCCCCCCAGACATCTGGGGTTCCCTCAAACAACTGGATCCCCCCAAACCCCTGGGGTCCCCCCAAACATCTGGGGTCCCCTCAAACCCCTGGGTCCCCCCCAGACATCTGGGGTCCCCTCAAACAGCTGGATCCCCCCAAACCTCTGGGATCCCCCCCAAACATCTAGGGTCTCCCCCAAACCCCCCAGGGTCCCCTCAAACCACTGGGTCCCCCCCCAGACATCTGGGGTCCCCTCAAACAGCTGGATCCCCCCAAACCCCTGGGGTCCCCCGCAAACATCTGGGGTCCCCTCAAACCCCTGGGATCCCCCCCAAACATCTAGGGTCTCCCCCAAACCCCCCAGGGTCCCCTCAAACCACTGGGTCCCCCCCCCAGACATCCGGGGTCCCCCTCAAACAGCTGGATCCCCTCAAATGCCTGGGTCCCCACCAAACATCTGGGGTCCCCTCAAACCCCTGGGATCCCCCCCAAACATCTAGGGTTTCCCCCAAACCCCCCAGGGTCCCCTCAAACCACTGGGTCCCCCCCCAGACATCTGGGGTCCCCCTCAAACAGCTGGATCCCCTCAAATGCCTGGGTCCCCCCCTAAAATCTGGGGTCCCCTCAAACATCTAGGGTCCCCCCCAAAACCCCCTGGGTCCCCTCAAACCCCTGGATCCCCCCCAAACATCCAGGGTCCCCTCAAACAGCTGGATCCCCTTAAACCCCTGGGATCCCCCCCAAACATCTAGGGTCCCCCCCAAACCCCCCAGGGTCCCCTCAAACCTCTGGGTTCCCCCTAAACTCCCCAGGGTCCCCTAAAACCACTGGGTCCTCCTCCTGACATCTGGGGTCCCCTCAAACCCCTGGGATCCCCCCCAAACATCTAGGGTCCCCCCCAAACCCCCCAGGGTCCCCTCAAACCACTGGGTCCCCCCCCAGACATCTGGGGTCCCCCTCAAACAGCTGGATCCCCTCAAACGCCTCGGTCCCCCCCTAAAATCTGGGGTCCCCTCAAACATCTAGGGTCCCCCCCCAAAACCCCCGGGGTCCCCTCAAAACCCTGGGTCTCCTCCAAACATCCGGGGTCCCCTCAAACCCCGAGGGTCCCCCCAACCATCTAGGGTCCCCCCCAAAAAATCTGGGGACCCCCCTTCCCCAAAGAAGCTGCCACGGACACAGGGACAACGGAGGCGGATTTATTGGGGGGGGGGGGTGTCCAGGGCCACGAGGCTGGTGGCAGCGGCGCCTCCAGGGGACATCGGGGACATCAGGGGACTCAGGGACATCAGGGGACTCGGGGACATCGGGGACATCAGGGGACTCGGGGACATCGGGGGACTCGGGGACATCGGGGACATCGGGGACATCAGGGGACTCGGGGACATCGGGGACATCAGGGGACTCGGGGACATCGGGGACATCGGGGGACTCGGGGACATCGGAGGACTCGGGGACATCGGGGACATCGGGGACTCGGGGACATCGGGGACACGGGGGACAACGGGGTCCAGTCCCTCCCAGTGGGGACACGGGGTGGTGGGGGGGTCCCCGTCCCTCGAGTCGAGGCGAGGGTGACGTCCCCTCATCCTTTGGGGACATCAGAGGCGTTTGGGGACACTGGAGATGTTGGGGGGGGGGGGGGGGTGATGGTGTCTCGGTCCCTCGAAGGTGACGACGATGTCCCCATCGAGGACGTTGGGGACACGGGGCTGTGGTGGGATCCGTCCAGGACGATGACGATGTCCCACGGCTCTCGGGGACAGTCCGGAGTGGGGGGGACGACGAGGTCCCCGCGTCCCTTGGGGACGTGGAAGCCGAAAGGGTCACGGTCCCTCCAGCCGAGGTCCCCGTGGCCCTCGGGGACGTTGGGGACGTCGAGTGGCGATGAGGCTGGGTCCCACGGGCTCGGTGACATCGCGCTGCGACGTGTCTTGGGTTCTTCGGAGGGGGACGTGGCGGGGGGGGGGGGGGGGTGACAGGGACACTGTCCCTCACGCTGAGGACGTTGGGGACACCGGGGACGTGTCCCTCGGGTTGGGGACATCGGGGACATCAAGCCATGGTCTCTCTCTATCCCTGGGGTTGGGGACATTGGGGACATCAGGCCGTGACGTGTCTCCATCTCTCGGGTTGGGGACATTGGGGACATCAGGCCGTGACGTGTCTCCATCCCTCGGGTTGGGGACATCGGGGACATCAGGCCATGGTCTCTCTCTATCCCTGGGGTTGGGGACATTGGGGACATCAGGCCGTGATGTGTCTCCATCCTTTGGGTTGAGGACATCGGGGACATCAGGCCATGACGTGTCTCCATCCCTCGGGTTGGGGACATTGGGGACATCAGGCCGTGACGTGTCTCCATCCCTCGGGTTGGGGACATTGGGGACATCAGGCCGTGACGTGTCTCCATCCCTCGGGTTGGGGACGTTGGGGACATCAGGCCATGGTCTCTCTCCATCCCTCGGGTTGGGGACATCGGGGACATCAGGCCATGGTCTCTCTCTATCCCTGGGGTTGGGGACATTGGGGACATCAGGCCGTGATGTGTCTCCATCCTTTGGGTTGGGGACATCGGGGACATCAGGCCGTGACGTGTCTCCATCCCTCGGGTTGGGGACATTGGGGACATCAGGCCGTGACGTGTCTCCATCCCTCGGGTTGGGGACATTGGGGACATCAGGCCGTGACGTGTCTCCATCCCTCGGGTTGGGGACGTTGGGGACATCAGGCCGTGACGTGTCTCCATCCCTCGGGTTGGGGACATTGGGGACATCAGGCCATGACGTGTCTCCATCCCTCGGGTTGGGGACATTGGGGACATCAGGCCATGGTCTCTCTCCATCCCTCGGGTTGGGGACATCGGGGACATCAGGCCATGGTCTCTCTCTATCCCTGGGGTTGGGGACATTGGGGACATCAGGCCATGACGTGTCTCCATCCTTTGGGTTGGGGACATCGGGGACATCAGGCCATGGTCTCTCTCCATCCCTCGGGTTGGGGACATTGGGGACATCAGGCCGTGACGTGTCTCCATCCCTTGGGTTGGGGACATTGGGGACATCAGGCCGTGATGTGTCTCCATCCCTCGGGTTGGGGACATCGGGGACATCAGGCCGTGACGTGTCTCCATCTCTCAGGTTGGGGACATTGGGGACATCAGGCCGTGACGTGTCTCCATCCCTCGGGTTGGGGACATTGGGGACATCAGGCCGTGACGTGTCTCCATCCCTCGGGTTGGGGACATTGGGGACATCAGGCCGTGACGTGTCTCCATCCCTCGGGTTGGGGACATCGGGGACATCAGGCCATGGTCTCTCTCCATCCCTCAGGTTGGGGACATCGGGGACATCAGGCCATGGTCTCTCTCCATCCCTCAGGTTGGGGACATTGGGGACATCAGGCCATGGTCTCTCTCCATCCCTCGTGTTGGGGACATTGGGGACATCAGGCCGTGACGTGTCTCCATCCTTCAGGTTGGGGACATTGGGGACATCAGGCCGTGACGTGTCTCCATCCCTCGGGTTGGGGACATCGGGGACATCAGGCCGTGACGTGTCTCCATCCCTCGGGTTGGGGACATTGGGGACATCAGGCCATGGTCTCTCTCCATCCCTCGGGTTGGGGACATTGGGGACATCAGGCCGTGACGTGTCTCCATCCCTCGGGTTGGGGACATTGGGGACATCAGGCCATGGTCTCTCTCCATCCCTCGGGTTGGGGACATCGGGGACATCAGGCCGTGACGTGTCTCCATCCTTCAGGTTGGGGACACGGGGGACTTAGAGGACATCGAGCCACATTGTGCCTCGGTCCCTGGGCTTGGGGACATCGGGGACGTTGGGGACGACGCCCGTGGAGGAGGAGACGCTTGTTTTTGGGGGGGACTCTGCTAAAAACGCAGACCCCGAGGTGGGGGGGGACGGGGGGGGGACAACGAGGACAAGGCAGGTTGGGAGTTGGGGGGGGGGGGGGTGACAAGAGAAGGGGGGACACTTGAGGTCCCCCCGAGATCTGGGTCCTGGAGCGGGGAGGGTTGGGGACACGCTGGGGACAGGGGTGTCCCACCTGGGGGGGAGGGGGGGGCCACCAGCCCCCCCCCAATTACCTTAGAGACTCGTTACGAGTTAAATTAGCACGAAAGGCCCCGGGGGGGGGCGGGGGGGGAGGGAAATGGGGGGGGGGGGGGAAGGGGACGGGTCCGGGGCCAGGGGGGGGACGGTGGCTCCGGGCCATGGGGGTGGGGGGACGGGGGACGGGGGGGGGACAATGACAATATGTCATACTGGGGGCAAGTCGCGTCACAGACTTTAGTTCAGAACGACGGGGCACGCTGGCTTCCGGCTGCGGAGAGAGGACACGCGCGTCAGGGACGGGGGGGACCCCGGAACCCCAGGAGATCCACCACCCGGGACCCCAAAACCCAAGAGATCCACCACCCGGGACCCCAAAACCCAAGAGATCCACCACCCGGGACACCAAAACCCAAGAGATCCACCACCCGGGACACCAAAACCCAAGAGATCCGACACCTGGGACACCAAAACCCAAGAGATCCGACATCTGGGACCCCAAAACCCAAGAGATCCGACACCTGGGACACCAAAACCCAAGAGATCCACCACCCGGGACACCAAAACCCAAGAGATCCGACACCTGGGACACCAAAACCCAAGAGATCCGACACCTGGGACCCCAAAACCCAAGAGATCCGACACCTGGGACACCAAAACCCAAGAGATCCGACACCTGGGACACCAAAACCCAAGAGATCCGACACCTGGGACACCAAAACCCAAGAGATCCGACACCTGGGACACCAAAACCCAAGAGATCCAACACCTGGGACACCAAAACCCAAGAGATCCAACACCTGGGACCCCAAAACCCAAGAGATCCGACATCTGGGACACCAAAACCCAAGAGATCCGACATCTCGGACACCAAAACCCAAGAGATCCGACACCTGGGACACCAAAACCCAAGAGATCCGACACCTGGGACACCAAAATCCAAGAGATCCGACACCTGGGACACCAAAACCCAAGAGATCCACCACCCGGGACACCAAAACCCAAGAGATCCGACACCTGGGACACCAAAATCCAAGAGATCCGACACCTGGGACACCAAAACCCAAGAGATCCAACACCTGGGACACCAAAACCCAAGAGATCCGACACCTGGGACACCAAAACCCAAGAGATCCGACACCTGGGACACCAAAATCCAAGAGATCCGACACCTGGGACACCAAAACCCAAGAGATCCGACACCTGGGACCCCAAAACCCAAGAGATCCGACACCTGGGACACCAAAACCCAAGAGATCCGACACCTGGGACACCAAAACCCAAGAGATCTGACACCTGGGACACCAAAACCCAAGAGATCCGACACCTGGGACACCAAAACCCAAGAGATCCGACACCTGGGACACCAAAACCCAAGAGATCCGACACCTGGGACACCAAAACCCAAGAGATCCGACACCTGGGACACCAAAACCCAAGAGATCCGACACCTGGGACACCAAAACCCAAGAGATCCGACACCTGGGACACCAAAACCCAAGAGATCCACCACCCGGGACACCAAAACCCAAGAGATCCGACACCCGGGACACCAAAACCCAAGAGATCCGACACCTGGGACCCCAAAACCCAAGAGATCCGACACCTGGGACACCAAAACCCAAGAGATCCGACACCTGGGACACCAAAACCCAAGAGATCCGACACCTGGGACCCCAAAACCCAAGAGATCCGACACCTGGGACCCCAAAACCCAAGAGATCCGACACCTGGGACACCAAAACCCAAGAGATCCGACACCTGGGACACCAAAACCCAAGAGATCCGACACCTGGGACACCAAAACCCAAGAGATCCGACATCTGGGACACCAAAACCCAAGAGATCCGACACCTGGGACACCAAAACCCAAGAGATCCGACACCTGGATCTCCAAGACCAACATCCAAACCCCATTGAGAACCCGGATCTCCAAGACCAACTTCCAAACCCCATTGAGAACCCGGATCTCCAAGACCAACCTCCAAACCCCATTGAGAACTTGGATCTCCAAGACCAACCTCGAAATCCCATTGAGAACCTGGATCTTCAAGACCAACCTCCAAACCCCATTGAGAACCTGGATCTCCAAGACCAACCTCCAAACCCCATTGAGAACCTGGATCTCCAAGACCAACTTCCAAACCCCATTGAGAACCCGGATCTCCAAGACCAACATCCAAACCCCATTGAGATCTTGGATCTCCAAGACCAACCTCCAAACCTCATTGAGAACCTGGATCTCCAAGACCAACCTCCAAACCCCATTGAGAACCTGGATCTCCAAGACCAACCTCCAAACCCCATTGAGAACCTGGATCTCCAAGACCGACCTCCAAACCCCATTGAGAACCTGGATCTCCAAGACCAACCTCCAAACCCCATTGAGAACCTGGATCTCCAAGACCGACCTCCAAACCCCATTGAGAACTTGGATCTCCAAGACCGACCTCCAAACCCCATTGAGAACCTGGATCTCCAAGACCGACCTCCAAACCCCATTGAGAACCTGGATCTCCAAGACCAACCTCCAAACCCCATTGAGAACCTGGATCTCCAAGAGCAACATCCAAATCCCATTGAGAACCTGGATCTCCAAGACCAACATCCAAACCCCATTGACATCTTGGATCTCCAAGACCAACCTCCAAACCCCATTGAGAACCTGGATCTCCAAGACCAACCTCCAAACCCCATTGAGAACCTGGATCTCCAAGACCAACCTCCAAACCCCATTGAGAACCTGGATCTCCAAGACCGACCTCCAGCCCCCATTGAGCTCCTGGATCTCCAAGCCCCCCATGTCCCCCCCAAGGCCCCCCGGGGTTGTCCCCCCCCCTCACCTTGGCGGAAGGCGTCCTGGAGGCGGCTCTGGGGGAGTTGATACAACTCAGCGAAGGGGTCGCGGGGCGACCGGGGTGGGGGCGGCGGGCGAGGGCTGGGGGTCCCCCCGGACCTCCTGCCTCCCCCTCCCTTGGCCACGGCGGCCAAGCCCTGGAGGAGACGCCGCAGGGCGGGTCCCGGCGGGGTCGGTAGAGCCGGTGGGGGCGACGTCTCCGGGGTGAGGACGGAGCCCGGGGGTCCTCCGGCCGTCGGCCCGGGGCTCTCGGGACTCGGGGGGAACTTCTCGGGAGCCGCTTCGGGGAGCTCGGGGGGCCCGAAGGCGAAAGGCGGCGCCTGCCGAGGGGTGTAGGGGGGGGTCCAAGTCTCCGCGGTTCCTCCTGGAAGCTCCGAGACCCCCAAGGACGGGGCGAGGCGGGCGCCCGACGCCAAAGCGAGGCCTCCGGGGGCTCCTGCGGAAGCTCCGAGGGCGGCGCCGATGGCGGGAGCCAAGGGGGAGCCGGCGCTGGTGGGAAGGTTGGGGCCGAGGCCGAGGGTCGCGCCGAGAGCGGAGCCGGCGTTGGCGCCGACGGGAGCCCCAACAGCGGAGCCAGCGCCGGATCCCATTTCGGCTCCAACGCCGGATCCCATTTCGGCTCCAACGCCGGATCCCAGATCGGCTCCAACGCCGGATCTGAGATTGGCTGCAAGTCCAGATCCGAGATTGGCTCCGGCACTGGATCCAAGATTGACTCCAAGTCCAGATCCCAGCTTGGCTCCAAGTCCAGATCCAAGATTGGCTCCAGCTCCGAGATTAGCTCCAAGTCCAGATCCAAGATTAACTCCAACGCCAGATCCAAGATTGGCTCCAGCTCCGAGATTAGCTCCAAGTCCAGATCCAAGATTAACTCCAACGCCAGCTCCAAGATTAGCTCCAGCTCCAGCTCCAAGATTGGCTCCAAGTCCAGATCCAAGATTAGCTCCAACGCCAGATCCAAGATTGGCTCCAGCTCCAGCTCCGAGATTGGCTCCAACACTGGATCCAATATTGACTCCAAGTCCAGATCCAAGATTGGCTCCAGCTCCAGATCCGAGATTGGCTCCAGCTCCAGAACCAAGATTGGCTCCAACACTGGATCCAAGATTGACTCCAAGTCCAGATCCAAGATTGGCTCCAGCTCCAGATCCGAGATTGACTCCAAGTCCAGATCCGAGATTGACTCCAAGTCCAGATCCGAGATTGGCTCCAAGTCCAGCTCCAAGATTGACTCCAAGTCCAGATCCGAGATTGGCTCCAAGTCCAGATCCGAGATTGGCTCCAACGCTGGATCCAAGATTGACTCCAAGTCCAGATCTGAGATTGGCTCCAGCTCCAGCTCCAAGATTGGCTCCAACACTGGATCCAAGATTGACTCCAAGTCCAGATCCGAGATTGGCTCCAACGCTGGATCCAAGATTGACTCCAAGTCCAGATCCGAGATTGGCTCCAGCTCCAGCTCCAAGATTGGCTCCAACACTGAATCCAAGATTGACTCCAAGTCCAGATCCGAGATTGGCTCCAGCTCCAGCTCCAAGGTTGGCTCCAAGTCCAGCTCCAAGATTGGCTCCAGCTCCAGCTCCAAGATTGGCTCCAGCTCCAGCTCCAAGATTAGCTCCAGCTCCAGCTCCGAGGTTGGCTCCAAGTCCAGCTCCAAGATTGGCTCCAGCTCCAGCTCCGAGATTGGCTCCAGCTCCAGCTCCAAGGTTGGCTCCAGCTCCAGCTCCGAGATTGGCTCCAAGTCCAGATCCAAGATTGGCTCCAACGCTGGATCCAAGATTGGCTCCAGCTCCAGATCCAACACCGAGTCCGATGGTGCCGTCGATGCCGGTTCCAAGAGCAGAGTCAACGTTGGCTCCGATGTTGGCTCCGAGGCTGAGTCCAACCGTGGTGCCGACGTCGGGAGCGAGTCCGGAGCCGACGGTGGCTCCAAGCGCGGCTCCAACGGCGAATCCGAGGGTGGAGCCAAGACCGGAGCCGCCGGCAGCCCCGGCGCTGGCTCCGACGGCGAGTCCGATGCTGGTGCCGACGTCGGATCCAGAAGCGGAGCCGACGCTGGAGGCGACGCTGGCTCCGAGGCCAAGTCCCACGCTGGATCCAAGACCGGAGCCGACGCCGATATTGGCTCCAACAGCGGCTCCGATGCTGAGTCCGATGCCGGATCCGACGTCGGATGCAAGAGCGGAGCCCACGTTGGCTCCGACGCCGAGTCCGACGTCAACGTCCGAGCCAAGAGCGGCACCAACAGTCGCTCCAGCGCTGAGTCCGACGCCGGATCCGAGAGAAGAGCCAACGTTGGCTCCGATGCCGGCTCCAACGGAGAGTCCCACACCGGATCCAAGACCGGAGCCAACGTTGGCTCCGACGGCGGCTCCAACAGCCAGTCCCACACCGGATCCGACACCAGCTGGAAGAGCGGAGCCGACGTTGGCTCCGAGGGCGGCTCCGAGGCCGAGTCCAACGCTGGATCTAAGGCCGGAGTCGACGTTGGCTCCGATGTTGGCTCCGAGGCCGACGCCGACGCCGACTCCGACGCTGAGGGCGACGCCGGCTCCGAGCCCGACGTCTGCTCCGCCGGCGGTTTGGAGACCAGCTCCGACGTCTTCTCCGGCTCCGAGAGCGGCTCCGATCTCGGCCCCGAGGCTGGAGGCGACGTCGACGCCGGAAGCGGCCGGGACGCCGAGGCCGACGTCGACTCTGATGCCGACGTCGGCTCCGAGGCCGCGTCCGACGTTCCCTCCGAGACCGGCGTCGACGCCGGCACCGACGTCGCTTCCGAGACCGCGTCCGATGGCAGCTCCGAGCCCCACGGCGCCTCCGGCTCCGAGACCGTGTCCCACGTCGGCTCCGACGCCGCAGCCGACGTTGACCCCGAGGTCAACGTTGATGCCGACGTTGGCTCCCACGTCCTCTCCGAGGCCGAGGTCGACGGAAGCTCCGACTCCGGGATCGACGCTGAGGCCGACGCCGAGGTCTCCGGCGGCTCCGATGCCGGAGAAGTCCAGGCTGGGGCCGAAGGTCTCAGAGGGACCGGGAGGAGCTTCGGCCGCCAACTGCTGCCGCAGGCACCAAGCTTCAGCCTCGCTGCGGGAGAGACCGGAGGTCACGGGCTTCTCCTGGAGCCGCCGGGATCTCCTGGATCCCCTGGAGCCGCTGGGATCTCCTGGATCCCCTGGGGCAGCTGGGATCTCCTGGATCCCTCGGAGGAGGGATGGGGCTGCCCGGATTTCTCGTTCCCCTGAGGCCACCTGGGTCTCCAGGCCCTGGACATGTGGGATCTCCTGGACACCTGGATCTCCAGGCCCTGGGAATGTGGCATCTCCTGGATCTCCAGGCCCTGGGAATGTGGCATCTCCTGGATCTCCAGGCCCTGGGAATGTGGCATCTCCTGGGTCTCCAGGCCCTGGAAATGTGGGATCTCCTGGGTCTCCTGGCCCTGGGAATGTGGCATCTCCTGGATCTCCAGGCCCTGGAAATGTGGGATCTCCTGGGTCTCCTGGCCCTGGGAATGTGGCATCCCCTGGATCTCCAGGCCCTGGAAATGTGGGATCTCCTGGATCTCCAGGCCCTGGGAATGTGGCATCTCCTGGCTCTCCAGGCCCTGGGAATGTGGCATCTCCTGGATCTCCAGGCCCTGGGAATGTGGCATCTCCTGGATCTCCAGGCCCTGGGAATGTGGCATCTCCTGGGTCTCCAGGCCCTGGAAATGTGGGATCTCCTGGGTCTCCTGGCCCTGGGAATGTGGCATCTCCTGGATCTCCAGGCCCTGGAAATGTGGGATCTCCTGGGTCTCCTGGCCCTGGGAATGTGGCATCCCCTGGATCTCCAGGCCCTGGAAATGTGGGATCTCCTGGATCTCCAGGCCCTGGGAATGTGGCATCTCCTGGGTCTCCTGGCCCTGGGAATGTGGCATCTCCTGGATCTCCAGGCCCTGGAAATGTGGGATCTCCTGGGTCTCCTGGCCCTGGGAATGTGGCATCCCCTGGATCTCCAGGCCCTGGGAATGTGGCATCTCCTGGATCTCCAGGCCCTGGAAATGTGGCATCTCCTGGATCTCCAGGCCCTGGAAATGTGGGATCTCCTGGATCTCCAGGCCCTGGGAACGTGGCATCTCCTGGACACCTGGTTCCCCTGGGGTCACCTGGATCTCCAGGCTCTGGACATGTGGGATCTCCTGGACACCTGGGTGTCCAGGCCCTGGAAATGTGGGATCTCCTGGCTCTCCAGGCCCCTGGAATGTGGGATCTCCTGCGTCCCCCGCGTCCCCTCACCTGATGATGAAGTTGTGGGCGAGCAGGCCCGGCCCCTCGGGGCGCAGGCGGCTGTAGACCCAGGTCCAGCCCAGGCCGTCCTTGCGCTGCAGCCGCGTCACCAGCTCCCCCCGCGCCTCGGCACCCGCTCCGGCTGTGGGGACACGGGGACCTCCGTGAGGAACGTCAGCGGGGACACGGGGACGTCAAGGAGGACATCGACGGGGACACGGGGACGTCAAGGAGGACATCGACGGGGACACAGGGACGTCAAGGAGGACATCGATGGGGACACGGGGACGTCAAGGAGGACATCGATGGGGACACGGGGACGTCAAGGAGGACATCGATGGGGACACGGGGACCTCAAGGAGAACATCGATGGGGACAACTGGGAGGGACGGGGACGTGGGGACGTCAATGGGGACGTCAAGGAGAACATCGACGGGGACAACTGGGAGGGATGGGGACACGGGGACGTCAAGGAGGACATCGACGGGGACACGGGGACGTCAAGGAGAACATCGACGGGGACAACTGGGAGGGATGGGGACACGGGGACGTCAAGGAGAACATCGATGGGGACACGGGGACGTCAAGGAGAACATCGATGGGGACACGAGAACATCAAGGAGAACATCGACTGGGACAACTGGGAGGGATGGGGACATGGGGACATCAATGGGGACATCAATGGGGACATCGACGGGGACAACTGGGAGGGATGGGGACACGGGGACGTCAAGGAGAACATCGACGGGGACACGGGGACATCAAGGAGGACATCGATGGGGACAACTGGGAGGGATGGGGACACGGGGACGTCAAGGAGAACATCGACTGGGACAACTGGGAGGGATGGGGACACGGGGACATCAACGGGGACATCAATGGGGACACGAGAACTTCAACGGGGACATCAATGGGGACACGAGAACTTCAACGGGGACATCAATGGGGACACGAGAACATCAACGGGGACGTCAATGGGGACACGAGAACATCAACGGGGACATCAATGGGGACAACTGGGGGGATGGAAACGTCAATGGGGACAACTGAGGTGGTTGGGGACACGAGGACATCAATGGGGACACGGGGACGTCAATGGGGGCGTCAACTGGGACAACTGGGGGGGTTGGGGACATGGGGACTCGAGAGGGACGGGGGTCAGCAAGGACTTGAAGGACCCCGGAGGGTTTGTGGGACACCAAGGACATTGTTGGGGTGGGGGGGGGGGGTGCAGAGAGAGAGCAGGGACGCCCAGGGTGACAGGGGACACCTTGGGGACATCGCGGGGGGACCTGTGGGACGACTGCGGAGAGGGATGGAGACCCCGGGATGGACGGAGACACCAAGGGACTCAAAGAGACGGTTGGAGCGGGGTGGCAGGGGGGGACACGGAGACCTGCAGGGGACCTTGGGGACGGTTGGAGGGGACGCGGGGAGCCCGGGTGACCCCGCGGTGGGGCGAGGGGACGCTCACCGAGGCGGAGGTGCTGGCGGGCGACGTGGCCGAGGTCCTCGGGGTGCAGGAGGCGATACCAGGAGCGACCCAGGAGCTCCCCGCGCCCGTAGCCCAGGTGGATCAGGACGCTGAGGGACAAGACGTGTGGGTCTGGATCTCCTCCTGGTCACCTGGATCCCCTCCCAGATACCTGGATCTCCTCCTGGTCACCTGGATCCCCTCCCAGATACCTGGATCTCCTCCTGGTCACCTGGATCCCCTCCTAGATACCTGGATCTCCTCCTGGTCACCTGGATCCCCTCCCAGATACCTGGATCCCCTCCTGGTCACCTGGATCCCCTCCTAGATACCTGGATCCCCTCCTAGATACCTGAATCCCCTCCTAGATACCTGGATCCCCTCCCAGATACCTGGATCTCCTCCTGGTCACCTGGATCCCCTCCCAGATACCTGGATCCCCTCCTAGATACCTGGATCCCCTCCCAGATACCTGGATCTCCTCCTGGTCACCTGAATCCTCTCCTAGATACCTGGATCTCCTCCTGGTCACCTGGATCCCCTCCCAGATACCTGGATCTCTTCCTGGTCACCTGGATCCCCTCCTAGATACCTGGATCCCCTCCTAGATACCTGAATCCCCTCCTAGATACCTGGATCCCCTCCTAGATACCTGGATCTCTTCCTGGTCACCTGGATCTCCTCCTGGTCACCTGGATCCCCTCCTAGATACCTGAATCCCCTCCCAGATACCTGGATCCCCTCCTAGATACCTGGATCCCCTCCCAGATACCTGGATCTCCTCCTGGTCACCTGGATCCCCTCCTAGATACCTGGATCCCCTCCTAGATACCTGGATCTCCTCCTGGTCACCTGGATCCCCTCCTAGATACCTGGATCTCCTCCTGGTCACCTGGATCCCCTCCTAGATACCTGGATCCCCTCCTAGATACCTGGATCCCCTCCTGGTCACCTGGATCCCCTCCTAGATACCTGGATCTCCTCCTGGTCACCTGGATCCCCTCCTAGATACCTGGATCTCCTCCTGGTCACCTGGATCCCCTCCTGGTCACCTGGATCCGCTCCTAGATACCTGGATCTCCTCCTGGTCACCTGGATCCCCTCCCAGATACCTGGATCTCCTCCTGGTCACCTGGATCCCCTCCTAGATACCTGGATCTCCTCCTGGTCACCTGGATCCCCTCCTAGATACCTGGATCCCCTCCCAGATACCTGGATCTCCTCCTGGTCACCTGGATCCCCTCCTAGATACCTGGATCCCCTCCTAGATACCTGGATCTCCTCCTGGTTACCTGGATCTCCTCCTGGTCACCTGGATCCCCTCCCAGATACCTGGATCTCCTCCTGGTCACCTGGATCCCCTCCTAGATACCTGGATCTCTTCCTGGTCACCTGGATCCCCTCCTAGATACCTGGATCCCCTCCTAGATACCTGGATCCCCTCCTAGATACCTGGATCCCCTCCTAGATACCTGGATCCCCTCCCAGATACCTGGATCTCCTCCTGGTCACCTGGATCCCCTCCTAGATACCTGGATCCCCTCCTGGTCACTTGGATCCCCTCCCAGATACCTGGATCCCCTCCCAGATACCTGGATCCCCTCCCAGATACCTGGATCTCCTCCTAGATACCTGGATCCCCTCCTAGATACCTGGATCCCCTCCTAGATACCTGGATCCCCTCCTAGATACCTGGATCCCCTCCTAGATACCTGGATCCCCTCCTGGTCACCTGGATCCCCTCCTAGATACCTGGATCTCCTCCTGGTCACCTGGATCCCCTCCTAGATACCTGGATCCCCTCCCAGATACCTGGATCTCCTCCTGGTCACCTGGATCCCCTCCTAGATACCTGGATCTCTTCCTGGTCACCTGGATCCCCTCCCAGATACCTGGATCCCCTCCTAGATACCTGGATCCCCTCCTAGATACCTGGATCTCCTCCTGGTCACCTGGATCCCCTCCCAGATACCTGGATCCCCTCTCAGATACCTGGATCCCCTCCTAGATACCTGGATCTCCTCCTGGTCACCTGGATCCCCTCCTAGATACCTGGATCCCCTCCCAGATACCTGGATCTCCTCCTGGTCACCTGGATCCCCTCCTAGATACCTGGATCCCCTCCCAGATACCTGGATCCCCTCCCAGATACCTGGATCTCCTCCTGGTCACCTGGATCCCCTCCTAGATACCTGGATCTCTTCCTGGTCACCTGGATCCCCTCCTAGATACCTGGATCCCCTCCCAGATACCTGGATCCCCTCCTAGATACCTGGATCTCCTCCTGGTCACCTGGATCCCCTCCCAGATACCTGGATCCCCTCTCAGATACCTGGATCCCCTCCTAGATACCTGGATCTCCTCCTGGTCACCTGGATCCCCTCCTAGATACCTGGATCTCCTCCTGGTCACCTGGATCTCCTCCTGGTCACCTGGATCCCCTCCTAGATACCTGGATCTCCTCCTGGTCACCTGGATCCCCTCCTGGTCACCTGGATCCGCTCCTAGATACCTGGATCTCCTCCTGGTCACCTGGATCCCCTCCCAGATACCTGGATCTCCTCCTGGTCACCTGGATCCCCTCCTAGATACCTGGATCTCCTCCTGGTCACCTGGATCCCCTCCTAGATACCTGGATCCCCTCCCAGATACCTGGATCTCCTCCTGGTCACCTGGATCCCCTCCTAGATACCTGGATCCCCTCCTAGATACCTGGATCTCCTCCTGGTTACCTGGATCTCCTCCTGGTCACCTGGATCCCCTCCCAGATACCTGGATCTCCTCCTGGTCACCTGGATCCCCTCCTAGATACCTGGATCTCTTCCT
>JAUNZM010002562.1:0-19558 GCA_033459285.1 Clamator glandarius | reverse complement strand
ACTTTTTTTGGGGGGAGGGGGTCCCAGCCACCCCCAGACCCAATTTTTTTGGGGGGAGGGGGTCCCAGCCACCCCCAGACCCAATTTTTTTGGGGGGAGGGGGTCCCAGCCACCCCCAGACCCACTTTTTTTGGGGGGAGGGGGTCCCAGCCACCCCCAGACCCACTGTTTTTCGGGGGAGGGGGTCCCAGTCACTCCCAGACCCACTTTTTTGGGGGGGAGGGGGTCCCAGCCACCCCCAGACCCACTTTTTTTGGGGGGAGGGGGTCCCAGTCACTCCCAGACCCACTTTTTTGGGGGGGAGGGGGTCCCAGCCACCCCCAGACCCACTTTTTTTGGGGGGAGGGGGTCCCAGCCACCCCCAGACCCACATTTTTTTTTTGGGGGGGGGGTCTCTCACCTGCGAAGAAGGCTGCGGGCGGGGGGGGCAGGGCGCTGGCGGGGGGGGCCGCGGGGGGGGCCGCGGTTCGAGGGGCCTTTCCCGGGGGGGATTGGGGGGGGGGTCCCCGCGCCCCCCCGGTCACCGAGCGCCTCTTCCTCAGCGGCAGCGACGCCTCGGGGGGGGTCGAGGGGGGGGGGGACCCCGCGGCGGGTCCGCAGGTCCACGGGAAGCTCCTCAGACATGGGGGGGTCACGACCCCCCGATCCCTGGGGAACCCCCCCCCTGGATCCTGAGACCCCCCTCCCTGGATCCTGAACCCTCTCCTGGATCCTGGGACCCCCTCCTGGATCCTGAGACCCCCCCCCCCGGATCCTGAACCCCCTCCTGGATCCTGGGACCCCCTCCTGGATCCTGAGACCCCCCCCCCTGGATCCTGGGACCCCCTCCTGGATCCTGAGACCCCCCCCCCGCTGGATCCTGAACCCCCTCCTGGATCCTGGGACCCCCCCCCTGGATCCTGAGACACCCCCTCCTGGATCCTGAGACCCCCCCCCTGGATCCTGGGACCCCCTCCTGGATCCTGAGACCCCCCCCCCTGGATCCTGAACCCCCTCCTGGATCCTGGGACCCCCCCCTGGATCCTGAGACCCCCCTCCCTGGATCCTGGGACCCCCCCCTGGATCCTGAGACCCCCCTCCCTGGATCCTGGGACCTCCTCCTGGATCCTGAGACCCCCCCCCTGGATCCTGAACCCTCTCCTGGATCCTGGGACCCCCTCCTGGATCCTGAACCCCCTCCTGGATCCTGAGACCCCCCCCCTGGATCCTGAACCCCCTCCTGGATCCTGGGACCCCCCCGAATCCTGAGACCCCCCCCTCTGGGTCCCTGACCTCCCTCCCTTAATCCCTGACCCCCCCCTTTCTGGATCTCTGCCTCCCCCTACCCCTGGGTTCCCTCAAATCTTGGGGTCCCCCCCCCTTCCTGGATCCCTGACAGCCCCCCCTCTTCTTATCCCCCTAATCCCTGACCCCCCCCCCCTCTTCCTGGATCCCTGACACTCCCCCCCGAACCCCTATACCCCCCCCTCTCCTCTCTTTGCCCCCCCCCCGGGCCCCCTGCCCCCCCCGGTCCAGGCTCTCGGTGCCCCCCCCGATCGCGGCCCCCTCCGCCGAGGAACCGACCCGGGATTTCCCCGACGGGACGATCGGGGCCGCCCCCTCCCCGCCCCCCCCGCCCCCCCCTCCCCTAAACCGCCCCCTCCCCGCCCCCCCCCCCCCGGGGACTGCTGGGGTGGGGGGGGGGGAGGGGCAGGGGATTCCCCTCCGTGGGGAGAAGCCCGGACGCTCCTAGGGGACTCGGGGGTAGTTGGGGGATCCCAGACCCTCCCCGGACCCCGCAAAAGGCTGGGGGGCCTCCCCTGGGTCCCCCCTAACCCCCCACGCCCCGGTTTGTATGTGTGACCCCCCCCTTCAGGGGCTCCAGCGCGGGGAAACCCCCCCGCCGTGGCCACGCCCCCTCACACAGCCACGCCCCCTCACATAGCCACGCCCCCCCAGGGCGCGGTGACCACGCCCCCTTTGCGAGCTACGTCCGTGATACGCTGGGCCACGCCCCCAAGGCCCGGTGGCCACTCCCCCTTTGCGTGGCCACGTCCGTAATACCCGCTGGTCACGCCCCCCAGGCGCGGTGGCCACGCCCCGGCGCGGTGGCCACGCCCTCTTTGCGTAGCCACGTTCGTAATACGCGATGGCCACGCCCCCCAAGGCGCGGTGGCCACGCCCCCAATAGAGTTGGCCGAGCCCCCAGGGAGCGTCGCCCGCGTCAATCAACGCTCTGGACACGCCCCTTCACAGACCCCGCCCCCTCGCTCTGACCACGCCCCCTCCCAGGGGTTAAACGGGGTCTGGGGGTGTTTTATGTGGGGTGGGAGAGTCTCTGGTCCCATCGCCTCCTTTATTAGATATTTGGGGGGGCTTGGGGGGGGGGGGGAGTCTCAAGGGGCCCTGGTTGGCTTAAGGGGGGCTGGGGGTGTTCTGGGGTCCCAGGGGGTCTAGGGGGGAGGTCCAGGGTGCGGCCTGGGGGGGGGTATCAGGGGTCTCGGGGGGTCCTGGTTGTGGGGTCTGGTGGTCCCAGGGGGTCCAATGGGATCCTGGGGAGGGTCCTAAGGGGGCTTGGGGTCCCAGGCGGTGCTGGGGGGGGGTCCAAGGTGGGGCCGGGGGGGGGTCCTGGGGGATCTGGAGGGGGGTCGGGGGGGGTCTGGGGTTCCCAGGTGGTTTTGGTGGGGTCCTAGGGGGGTCTGGGAGGGTACCAGGGGTCTCGGGGGGGTCCTGTGGGAGGTGTTGGGGGATCTGGGGGTCCCAAGCAGTCTTGGGGGTGTCCTTGGGGGGTCTTGGTGAGGTTTAGGGGTCCCAAGCAGTCTTGGGATTGGGTACCAGGGATCTTGGGGGGAACCTGGGGGGTGTTCTGAGGGAGTCTTGGGGGGACCCATGGATTCTGGGTGGGGTCGGGGGGGTACTAGGGGTCATGGGGTGTCCTGGGGGGGAAACATGGGAGGGGGGGTCTTGGGGACCCAGGGGGTCTTGGGGGGGGTCTGGGAGGGTGCCAGAGGTCTTGGGGGGGTCCTCGGGGTGGTTTGGGGGTGTCTGGGGACTGGGGGGGGGCTCTCAGGGCTCCGTCCCCCCTTTCCCCCCCCCCCCCTTGCCGTTTCCCGGCAGCCGCGCCCCACCTGGGGGGGGGGGGGGGGGGCACAAAAAGCAGGTTGGGGGGAAGGGGGGGGGGGGGGGCACCCAAAAATGTCTCCGTGGCCGCTGCTGTCGCTGCTGCTGCTGCTGCTGCTGCTGGGGGGGGGGGGGGCCCGCCGCCCCCCCGAGACCCCCCCGAGGCCATGGGGGGGCCCCTCGGCGACCCTCCTCCCCCCGGGGACCCCCCCACATCGGGGGGAAACGGGGGGAGCCCGGAGCCTGCGGGATGGAGGGTGAGGAGGGGGGGGGCAGGGGTCGGGGGGGGGTGTTCGGGCCCCCCCTCTGACCCCCCCAGGGACCCCCAGAGGGTGGGGGGGGGCAGGGGTCGGGGGGGGGAGTTCGGGACCCCCCTCTGACCCCCCCAGGGACCCCCAGAGGTTGTGGGGGGGCAGGGGTCGGGGGGGGGAGTTCGGGACCCCCCTCTGACCCGCCCAGGGACCCCCAGAGGGTGGGGGGGGGCAGGGGTCGGGGGGGGGGGGGTTCGGGCCCCCCCTCTGACCCCCCCAGGGACCCCCAGAGGGTGAGGAGGGGGGGGGCAGGGGTCGGGGGGGGAGTTCGGGCCCCCCCTCTGACCCCCCCAGGGACCCCCAGAGGGTGAGGAGGGGGGGGGCAGGGGTCGGGGGGGGGGTTCGGGCCCCCCCTCTGACCCCCCCAGGGACCCCCAGAGGGTGGGGGTGGGGGCAGGGGTCGGGGAACCCCTCTGACCCCCCCTTTTGAGGGACCCAAAAGGGGGGGAGTGCAGGGTTTTGGGGACCCACCCTGACTTCCCCCCCCCCCCCTCAATTTTGCTCCCCCAGGGACCCCCAGGAGCCGCCGGCGGGGATGGGGCCCCCCCCGCTGCCGCCCCCCGACCAGGGGCCTCGCGCTGCCCCTCTAGGGGGCCCCCCAGGCCCCCCCGGGACCCCCCCAGGACCCCCCCCGGACACCCCATGACCCCTCCTGGGACCCCTGACCCCTTCAAGCCCCTCGTGACCCCCCTGTGACCCCTCAATCTCCCCCCTTTTGCCCCCCAACCCCTGTGCGCCCCCCCCCCCCCCCCCCCCATTTGGCTCCCCCGCGTGACCCCCGCGTGACCCCTGACCCCTCTTTGACCCCTGCCCCCCACGTGACCCCATTAAAGCTGAGCACGCGAGGGGGGGGGGAGCGCGGTTTCCATGGCGACGCGAGCGCGGGGCGGTGATTGGCGGGAGCGCGTCACGTGACCAGAAGCGGCGCGCGATGGAGCCGAGGTGGGGGAGGGGAACGGGGAAAGCGGGGGGGGGGGGGGGGGGGCGCACAGCGCCCCATAGCGCCCCACATAGCGCCCCACGGCTGCCCCATAGCGCCCCACGGCTGCCCCACAGCCCCGGCTCTGCCCCACAACAGCCTCACGGCTGCCCCATAGCCTGGGCTCTGCCCCACAGCCCCGGCTCTGCCCCACAACTGCCTCACGGCTGCCCCACAGCCCCGGCTCTGCCCCACAACTGCCCCATAGCCCCGGCTCTGCCCCACAACTGCCTCACGGCTGCCCCACAGCTCCGGCTCTGCCCCACAACTGCCTCACGGCTGCCCCACAGCCCCGGCTCTGCCCCACAACAGCCCCACGGCTGCCCCATAGCCCCGGCTCTGCCCCACAACAGCCTCACGGCTGCCCCATAGCCCCGGCTCTGCCCCACAACTGCCTCACGGCTGCCCCACAGCCCCGGCTCTGCCCCACAACTGCCTCACGGCTGCCCCATAGCCCCGGCTCTGCCCCATAACTGCCTCACGGCTGCCCCATAGCCCGGGCTCTGCCCCACAACAGCCTCACGGCTGCCCCATAGCCCCGGCTCTGCCCCACAACAGCCTCACGGCTGCCCCACAGCCCCGGCTCTGCCCCACAACAGCCCCACAACAGCCTCACGGCTGCCCCATAGCCCCGGCTCTGCCCCACAGCCTGGGCTGTACCCCATGGCTGCCCCATAGCGGCTCCACGGCTGCCCCACAGCCGAGGCTCTGCCCCACAGCTGCCCTGCACTAGCCCCATGGCTGCCCCATAGCCTGGACTCTGCCCCATAGCAGCTCCACGGCTGCCCCACAGCCTGGACTCTGCCCCATGGCTGCCCCACAGCCGCCCCTGTCCTCACGCCCTTGGCCCCAGTCCGTGCTGTCCTGTGTCCCCCGTCCCCTCTGCCCCACAGCCCTTGCTCAACCCCCGCCCTGCCCCACTGCTGTCGGTGTCCCCCCTGCCCCACTGCTCTCTGTCCCCCCTGCTCCGTGTCCCCCCTGCCCCAGTCCCTTGCTCAACCCTGTCCCCGTGGGACCCCGAACCCGGCTCCTGCCACCCAGCACCTCCCTCTCCTCTCTGCCCCACAGATATAAGGGGCTGCGGCCGCTCAACCTGCTCTTTCCTCCCTGCCCCACAGCCCCTCTGCCCCACTCCCTGCCCCACAGCTCTAGGGGTGCAGCTCTCCCTGCCCCACAGCTCTAGGGGTGCAGCTCTCCCTGCCCCACAGCTCTAGGGGTTCATCCCCGCTCCTGCCCCACATCCCCAGGGTTCATCCCCGCTCCTGCCCCACATCCCCAGGGTTCATCCCCACTCCTGCCCCACATCCCCGCTCCTGCCCCACATCCCCAGGGTTCATCCCCACTCCTGCCCCACATCCCCAGGGTTCATCCCCGCTCCTGCCCCACATCCCCAGGGTTCATCCCCGCTCCCCGCCCCACATCCCCAGGGTTCATCCCCGCTCCTGCCCCACATCCCCAGGGTTCATCCCCGCTCCTGCCCCACATCCCCAGGGTTCATCCCCGCTCCTGCCCCACATCCCCAGGGTTCATCCCCGCTCCTGCCCCACATCCCAGGGGTTCATCCCCGCTCCTGCCCCACATCCCCAGGGTTCATCCCCGCTCCCGCCCCACACCCCCGAGGCGCAGGGCCCCCATCTCCGTCCCGGGCTGCCCCACGGCGGGTGTCCCCGGCAGCATGGAGGCTCGGCCGCTGTTCCAGTCGCTGCAGACGCTGGCGGAGGAGAACGTCGCCTTCTTCCAGGGCAGCGGCACGGAGAGCGGGCGCCGCCTGGCCTCGGCCTTCGCCTCGCTGCGGGAGCACGGCCGCCGCCTCGAGCCGGCCCTGCGCCACTTTTCACGCCTCTACCACCGCTTCGACCTGGACGAGGCGACGCCGGGGAACGGGTTCCGCAGCCTGGTGCAGACGGCCCGCGCCTGCCTGGCACACGCCGTGCACAAGAGCCGCTACGTGGCCGCCCATCGCCGCAGCGTCTTCTTCCGCGCCGGGCACAACGCGGCCGAGCTGGAGGCCTACGCGGCGGCGCTGGGGCAGCTGCGAGCCGTCCTCTGCCTGGCGCAGCGGCTCCTGGCACACAGCCGCCCCGGCTGCCTCTTCCCGCCCGAGGAGGCCGGGCTGAGCGAGATGGTGCTGCGCGAGTACAGCACCATGCACAACGGCTGCTTCTACGGGCGCTGCCTCGGCTTCCAGGTGCCGCGCCCGGGGACGCGGGCAGGGACGGGGACGCGGGGACACGGGGATGGAGAGGGACGGGGACACGGGGACACGGGGATGGAGAGGGACAGGGACACGGGGATGGAGAGGGACAGGGACGTGGGGATGGAGAGGGACAGGGACACGGGGATGGAGAGGGACGGGGACACGGGGATGGAGAGGGACGGGGACACGGGGATGGAGAGGGACGGGGACACGGGGATGGAGAGGGACGGGGACACGGGGATGGAGAGGGACGGGAACGTGGGGATGGAGAGGGACGGGAACGTGGGGATGGAGAGGGACGGGAACGTGGGGATGGAGAGGGACGGGGACACGGGGACACGGGGATGGAGAGGGAAAGGGACACGGGGATGGAGAGGGACGGGGACACAGGGACACGGGGATGGAGAGGGACGGGGACACAGGGACACGGGGATGGAGAGGGACGGGGACACGGGGATGGAGAGGGACGGGGACACAGGGACACGGGGATGGAGAGGGACAGGGACACGGGGATGGAGAGAGACAAGGACACGGGGACACAGGGATGGAGAGGGACAGGGACACGGGGATGGAGAGGGACAGGGACACGGGGACACGGGGATGGAGAGGGACAGGGACACGGGGATGGAGAGGGACGGGAACGTGGGGATGGAGAGGGACGGGGACACGGGGACACGGGGATGGAGAGGGACGGGGACACGGGGACACGGGGATGGAGAGAGACAGGGACGTGGGGACGTGGGGATGGAGAGAGACAGGGACGTGGGGACGTGGGGATGGAGAGAGACAGGGATGTGGGGATGGAGAGAGACAGGGACGTGGGGATGGAGAGGGACAGGGACACGGGGACACAGGGATGGAGAGGGACAGGGACACGGGGATGGAGAGGGACGGGGACACGGGGATGGAGAGAGACGAGGGCATGGGGACACGGGGATGGAGAGGGAAAGGGACACAGGGACACGGGGATGGAGAGGGACAGGGACACGGGGATGGAGAGGGACGGGGACACGGGGACACGGGGATGGAGAGGGAAAGGGACACGGGGATGGAGAGGGAAAGGGACACGGGGATGGAGAGGGACGGGGACACGGGGATGGAGAGGGACAGGGACATGGGGACACGGGGATGGAGAGGGACAGGGACACGGGGATGGAGAGAGACAGGGACGTGGGGATCGAGAGGGACAGGGACACGGGGATGGAGAGAGACAGGGACGTGGGGATGGAGAGGGACAGGGACACGGGGATGGAGAGAGACAGGGACGTGGGGATCGAGAGGGACAGGGACACGAGGATGGAGAGGGACAGGGACACGGGGATGGAGAGAGACAGGGACGTGGGGATGGAGAGGGACAGGGACACGAGGATGGAGAGGGACAGGGACACGGGGATGGAGAGAGACAGGGACGTGGGGATCGAGAGGGACAGGGACACGAGGATGGAGAGGGACAGGGACACGGGGATGGAGAGAGACAAGGACATGGGGTCGTGGGGATGGAGAGGGACAGGGACACGGGGAGGGAGAGGGACGGGGACATGGGAATGGAGAGACAGAGATGTGGGGACACGGGGATGGAGAGGGACAGGGACATGGGGACACGGGGACACGGGGATGGAGAGAGATGAGGACATGGGGACGTGGGATGGAGAGGGACAAGGACATGGGAATGGAGAGAGACAGGGACGTGGGGATGGAGAGGGACAGGGACACGGGGACATGGGGATGGAGAGAGACAGGGACGCAGGGACATGGGGATGGAGAGGGACAGGGACGCGGGGACGTGGGGATGGAGAGGGACAAGTGTGGAAAGGAATGAGAACATGGGGATGGAGAGGGATGAAGGACATGGGGACACGGAGGGACACGGGGGGACACGAGGATGGGGATGGAGAGAGACAAGGGACATGGGGACATGGGGATGGAGAGGGACATTGGGACGTGGGGATGGAGAGGGACAAAGACATGGGGACGTGGGGATGGAGAGGGACAGGGATGCGGGGACACAGGGATGGAGAGGGACGAGGACATGGGGACGTGGGGATGGAGAGGGACAGGGATGCGGGGACACGGGGATGGAGAGGGACGAGGACATGGGGACGTGGGGATGGAGAGGGACAGGGATGCGGGGACACAGGGATGGAGAGGGACGAGGACATGGGGACGTGGGGATGGAGAGGGACAAGGGACATGGGGACACGGGGATGGAGAGGGACGAGGACATGGGGACGTGGGGATGGAGAGGGACAGGGATGCGGGGACACAGGGATGGAGAGGGACGAGGACATGGGGACGTGGGGATGGAGAGGGACAGGGATGTGGGGACACGGGGATGGAGAGGGACGAGGACATGGGGACGTGGGGATGGAGAGGGACAGGGATGCGGGGACACAGGGATGGAGAGGGACGAGGACATGGGGACGTGGGGATGGAGAGGGACAGGGATGTGGGGACACGGGGATGGAGAGGGACGAGGACATGGGGACGTGGGGATGGAGAGGGACAAGGGACATGGGGACACGGGGATGGAGAGAGATGGGGACATGGGGACGTGGGGATGGAATGGGATGAGGACATGGGGACACGGGAATGGAGAGAGACAGGGATGTGGGGACATGGGGATGGAGAGGGACAGGAGAGGATGAGGGGACTGGGAGGGAGAGGGATGGGGACAAGGATGGAGAGGGACGAGGACGTGGGGATGGAGAGGGACAAGTGCGGAAAGGAATGAGAACATGGGGATGGAGAGGGACGAAGGACATGGGGACACGGGGGGACACGGGGGGACACGAGGACAGGGATGGAGAGAGACAAGGGATGTGGAGACGTGGGGATGGAGAGGGACGAGGACATGGGACATGAGGACGTGGGGATGGAGAGGGACAAGTGTGGAAAGGAATGAGAACACGGGGATGGAGAGGGACGAGGGACGTGGGGGGACACGGGGGGACACGAGGACGGGGATGGAGAGGGACGAGGGACGTGGGGGGACACGGGGGGACACGAGGACGGGGATGGAGAGGGACGAAGGACACGGGGGGACACGAGGACGGGGATGGAGAGGGACGAGGGACGTGGGGGGACACGGGGGGACACGAGGATGGGGATGGAGAGGGATGAGGGACGTGGGGGGACACGGGGGGACACGAGGACGGGGATGGAGAGGGACGAGGGACGTGGGGGGACACGGGGGGACACGAGGACGGGGATGGAGAGGGACGAGGGACGTGGGGGGACACGGGGGGACACGAGGACGGGGATGGAGAGGGACGAGGGACGTGGGGGGACACGGGGGGACACGAGGACGGGGATGGAGAGGGACGAGGGACGTGGGGACACTCGGTGACGTCCGGCGCCCGCAGTTCGCGCCGTCCATCCGCCCGTTCCTGCAGACCATCGCCATCGGCCTCGTCTCCTTCGGAGAGAACTACAAGCGGAACGAGCTGGGGCTGGGTGAGCGCCGGGGCGGGGCCGGGGGGGGTCCCAGTGGGTCCCCTCCAACCCCCCGTCACCCCCTCCCCGTGTCCCCCCAGGGGTGGCAGCCGGGTCCCTCTTCACCAGCGGGAAATTCGCCATCGACCCCGAGCTGCGCGGCGCCGAGTTCGAGCGCCTCACCCAGAACCTGGACGTGCACTTCTGGAAGAGCTTCTGGAACCTCACCGAGACCGAGCTGCTGGCGGTGAGACCCCGAAAACACCCCCTGAACCCCCAAACCCCTCACCGAGACCGAGCTGCTGGCGGTGAGACCCCGAAAACACCCCCTGAGCCCCCAAACCCCTCACCGAGACCGAGCTGCTGGCGGTGAGACCCCGAAAACACCCCCTGAACCCCCAAACCCCTCACCGAGACCGAGCTGCTGGCGGTGAGACCCCGAAAACACCCCCTGAACCCCCAAACCCCTCACCGAGACCGAGCTGCTGGCGGTGAGACCCCTAAAACCCCTCCTGAACCCCCAAACCCCTCACCGAGACCGAGCTGCTGGCGGTGAGACCCCGAAAACACCCCCTGAACCCCCAAACCCCTCACCGAGACCGAGCTGCTGGCGGTGAGACCCCAAAAACACCCCCTGAACCCCCAAACCCCTCACCGAGACCGAGCTGCTGGCGGTGAGACCCCGAAAACACCCCCTGAACCCCCAAACCCCTCACCGAGACCGAGCTGCTGGCAGTGAGACCCCGAAAACCCCTCCTGAACCCCCAAACCCCTCACCGAGACCGAGCTGCTGGCGGTGAGACGCCAAAACCCACCCCCGAACCCCCAAACCCCTCACCGAGACCGAGCTGCTGGCGGTGAGACCCCGAAAACACCCCCTGAACCCCCAAACCCCTCACCGAGACCGAGCTGCTGGCGGTGAGACCCCGAAAACACCCCCTGAACCCCCAAACCCCTCACCGAGACCGAGCTGCTGGCGGTGAGACCCCAAAAACACCCCCTGAACCCCCAAACCCCTCACCGAGACCGAGCTGCTGGCGGTGAGACCCCGAAAACCCCCCTGAACCCCCAAACCCCTCACCGAGACCGAGCTGCTGGCGGTGAGACCCCGAAAACCCCTCCTGAACCCCCAAACCCCTCACCGAGACCGAGCTGCTGGCGGTGAGACCCCGAAAACACCCCCTGAACCCCCAAACCCCTCACCGAGACCGAGCTGCTGGCGGTGAGACCCCGAAAACACCCCCTGAACCCCCAAACCCCTCACCGAGACCGAGCTGCTGGCGGTGAGACCCCAAAAACACCCCCTGAACCCCCAAACCCCTCACCGAGACCGAGCTGCTGGCGGTGAGACCCCAAAACCCCCCCCCGAACCCCCAAACCCCTCACCGAGACCGAGCTGCTGGTGGTGAGACCCCTAAAACCCCCCTGAGCCCATCCTGAACCCCCAAAGCCCTCACCGAGACCGAGCTGCTGGTGGTGAGACCCTCCCTGAACCCCCAAACCCCTCACCGAGACCGAGCTGCTGGTGGTGAGACCCCCCAAAACCCCCCCTGAACCCCCAAACCCCCTCACCGAGACCGAGCTGCTGGTGGTGAGACCCTCCCTGAACCCCCAAACCCCTCACCGAGACCGAGCTGCTGGTGGTGAGACCCCCCAAAACCCCCCCTGAACCCCCAAACCCCCTCACCGAGACCGAGCTGCTGGTGGTGAGACCCTCCCGCACCCCAAATCCCCCCCCGGGCCCCCTCCCCGCACTCGGGGGGCTGTGAGGCGGGGGGTGTCCAGCGGTTTATTTCTTTTCCCCCCTCCCTCCCCAGTCTGTAGCCAGCATGGCGGCCACGCCGGTCGGGGTGTGCCGGGCGCTGACCGTGCCCCCCGAACCCCTGGAGCTGCCTCTGGCCGCAGACCCCGCGGTCACCGTCACCATCGCCCCCCCCGTGGCGCACACGGGGCCCGGCCCCGTGCACATGCGGCTGCTCTCGCATCACCTGCGCCAGGGGCAGGTACGGGGGGCCTGGGAGGGATTTCGGGGGGTCTGGGAGGGATCTGAGGGGTCTTGGAGGGATTTTGGGGAATCTGGGAGGGATTTCAGGGGGTCTTGGAGGGTTTTGAAGGGGTCTTGGAGGGATTTGGGGGGTTCTTGGAGGGATTTGAGGGGGTCTTGGAGGGATTTTGGGGGGTCTGGGAGGGATTTGAGGGGGTCTTGGAGGGATTTTGGGGAATCTGGGAGGGATTTCGGGGGGTCTGGGAGGGATTTCGGGGGGTCTGGGAGGGATTTGAGGGGGGCTTGGAGGGATTTGAGGGGGTCTTGGAGGGATTTTGGGGGGTCTGGGAGGGATTTGAGGGGGTCTTGGAGGGATTTTGGGGAATCTGGGAGGGATTTCGGGGGGTCTGGGAGGGATTTCGGGGGGTCTGGGAGGGATTTGAGGGGGGCTTGGAGGGATTTGAGGGGGTCTTGGAGGGATTTTGGGGGGTCTGGGAGGGATTTCAGGGGGTCTTGGAGGGTTTTGAAGGGGGTCTGGGAGGGATTTTGGGGGGTCTGGGAGGGATTTTGGGGAGTCTGGGAGGGATTTGAGGGGTCTTGGAGGGATTTTGGGGGGTCTTGGAGGGATTTGAGGGGTTCTGGGAGGGACTTCAGGGGGTCTTGGAGGGTTTTGAAGGGGTCTTGGAGGGATTTTGGGGGTTCTTGGAGGGATTTTGGGGGGTCTGGGAGGGATTTGAGGGGTCTTGGAGGGATTTTGGGGGGTCTGGGAGGGATTTTGAGGGGTCTTGGAGGGATTTCGGGGGGTCTAGGAGGGATTTGAGGAGGTCTTGGAGGGATTTTGGGGGGTCTGGGAGGGATTTGAGGGGGTCTTGGAGGGATTTCGGGGGGTCTTGGGGCACGGGGGGTGGTGGGTGGGGGCTAGAGGGACACGGGGTCCCGTGCGTGTGTGGCTGCTCTCGCATCACCTGCGCCAGGGGGACTCGAGGGGATTTGGGGGGGACTAGGGGGGACATGGGGCTCTGGGGGGACTCGGTGGCTGCTCGGGGGTGTTCTGGGGGGACATGGAGGGGACATGGGGTTGGGTGGGGACTCGGTGGCCCCGTGGGGGTGTTCTGGGGGGCGCTGGGGGGACTTGGTTGGGTTTGTGGGGACATGGGGGGGGTGCAGAAGGACAAGGGCTCTTGGAGGGGCCTCGGTGGCCCCGTGGGGGTGTTCTGGGGGGACATGGAGGGGACATGGGGTTGGGGGGGACTCAGTGGCCACACGGGGTTGTTCTGGGGGGCCCTGGGGGTCCATGGTTGGGTTTGTGGGGACATAGGGGGGGTGCAGAGTGACAGGGGCTCTGAGGGGGACTCAGTGGCCACATGGGGTTGTTCTGGGGGGCGCTGGGGGACTTGGTTGGGTTTGTGGGGACATGGGGGGGGTGCAGAAGGACAAGGGCTCTTGGGGGGGCCTCGGTGGCCCCGTGGGGGTGTTCTGGGGGGCCGTGGGGGTCCATGGTTGGGTTTGTGGGGACATGGGGGGGGTGCAGAAGGACAAGGGCTCTTGGGGGGGCCTCAGTGGCCCCGTGGGGGTGTTCTGGGGGGCCGTGGGGGTCCATGGTTGGGTTTGTGGGGACATGGGGGGGGTGCAGAAGGACAAGGGCTCTTGGGGGGGCCTCAGTGGCCCCGTGGGGGTGTTCTGGGGGGCGCTGTGTGTCTGGGGGGGCCCCGCGGGGTCTCACCCTGCCCCGTGACCCCCCGTCTCGCCAGGACAGCGCGGCGCTGAGCGCCCTGGCGCGCTCGGAGGGCCCGCGGGCCCCGCTGCGGTGGCGCCAGGGCCCCCCACTGCCGCCCTCGCCCTCGCTGCTGGTGCATTTCCACGGGGGGGGCTTCGTGGCGCAGACGTCGCGCTCGCACGAGCCGTACCTGCGGGGCTGGGCGCGAGAGCTGGGCGCCCCCATCCTCTCCGTCGACTACGCGCTGGCCCCCGAGAGCCCCTTCCCCAGGGCCCTCGAGGAGTGTTTCTACGGGTACTGCTGGGCCCTGCGCCACTGCCACCTCCTGGGTGAGAACCGGGGGGCCTGGGGGCGGGATTGGGGGGTTATCAGTGAGAGTGGGGGGGCTGGGGGCGAGATTGGGGGGTTATCAGTGAGAGTGGGGGGGCCTGGGGGCGAGATTGGGGGGTTATCAGTGAGATTGGGGGCCTGGGGGCAAGATTGGGGGGTTATCAGTGAGATTGGGGGGGGCTGGGGGCGAGATTGGGGGGTTATCAGTGAGAGTGGGGGGGCTGGGGGCGAGATTGGGGGGTTATCAGTGAGAGTGGGGGGGCTGGGGGCGAGATTGGGGGGTTATCAGTGAGAGTGGGGGGGCTGGGGGCGAGATTGGGGGGTTATCAGTGAGATTGGGGGGGGCTGGGGGCGAGATTGGGGGGTTATCAGTGAGAGTGGGGGGGCCTGGGGGCGAGATTGGGGGGTTATCAGTGAGAGTGGGGGCCTGGGGGCGAGATTGGGGGGTTATCAGTGAGATTGGGGGGGGCTGGGGGCGAGATTGGGGGGTTATCAGTGAGAGTGGGGGGGCTGGGGGCGAGATTGGGGGGTTATCAGTGAGATTGGGGGGGGCTGGGGGCGAGATTGGGGGGTTATCAGTGAGAGTGGGGGGGCCTGGGGGCGAGATTGGGGGGTTATCAGTGAGAGTGGGGGCCTGGGGGCGAGATTGGGGGGTTATCAGTGAGATTGGGGGGGGCTGGGGGCGAGATTGGGGGGTTATCAGTGAGAGTGGGGGGGCTGGGGGCGAGATTGGGGGGTTATCAGTGAGAGTGGGGGGGCTGGGGGTGAGATTGGGGGGTTATCAGTGAGAGTGGGGGGGCTGGGGGCGAGATTGGGGGGTTATCAGTGAGATTGGGGGGGGCTGGGGGCGAGATTGGGGGGTTATCAGTGAGAGTGGGGGGGCTGGGGGCGAGATTGGGGGGTTATCAGTGAGAGTGGGGGGGCTGGGGGTGAGATTGGGGGGTTATCAGTGAGAGTGGGGGGGCTGGGGGCGAGATTGAGGGGTTATCAGTGAGAGTGGGGGGGCTGGGGGCGAGATTGGGGGGTTATCAGTGAGATTGGGGGGTTATCAGTGAGAGTGGGGGGGCCTGGGGGCGAGATTGGGGGGTTATCAGTGAGAGTGGGGGGGCTGGGGGCGAGATTGGGGGGTTATCAGTGAGAGTGGGGGGTTATCAGTGAGAGTGGGGGGGCCTGGGGGCGAGATTGGGGGGTTATCAGTGAGAGTGGGGGGGCTGGGGGCGAGATTGGGGGGTTATCAGTGAGAGTGGGGGGGGCTGGGGGCGAGATTGGGGGGTTATCAGTGAGAGTGGGGGGGCTGGGGGCGAGATTGGGGGGTTATCAGTGAGATTGGGGGGGGCTGGGGGCGAGATTGGGGGGTTATCAGTGAGAGTGGGGGGGCTGGGGGCGAGATTGGGGGGTTATCAGTGAGATTGGGGGCCTGGGGGTGAGATTGGGGGGTTATCAGTGAGATTGGGGGCCTGGGGGCGAGATTGGGGGGTTATCAGTGAGAGTGGGGGGGCTGGGGGCGAGATTGGGGGGTTATCAGTGAGAGTGGGGGGGCTGGGGGCGAGATTGGGGGGTTATCAGTGAGATTGGGGGGGCCTGGGGGCGAGATTGGGGGGTTATCAGTGAGAGTGGGGGGGGCTGGGGGCGAGATTGGGGGGTTATCAGTGAGAGTGGGGGGGGCTGGGGGTGAGATTGGGGGGTTATCAGTGAGAGTGGGGGGGCTGGGGGCGAGATTGGGGGGTTATCAGTGAGAGTGGGGGGGGCTGGGGGTGAGATTGGGGGGTTATCAGTGAGAGTGGGGGGTTATCAGTGAGAGTGGGGGGGCTGGGGGCGAGATTGGGGGGTTATCAGTGAGATTGGGGGCCTGGGGGCAAGATTGGGGGGTTATCAGTGAGATTGGGGGGGCTGGGGGCGAGATTGGGGGGGTTATCAGTGAGAGTGGGGGGGCTGGGGGTGAGAATGGGGGGTGCTCAGGGGTGTCTGGGAGGTGTCTGTGGGTGCTCAGGGGTGTGTGTTGGGGGGGTCTGTGGGTGCTCAGGGGTGTCTGGGGGGGCTCTGGGTGCTCAGGGGTGTCTGGGGGTTCTGTGGGTGCTCAGGGGTGTGTGTTGGGGGGGTCTGTGGGTGCTCAGGGGTGTCTGGGGGTTCTGTGGGTGCTCAGGGGTGTGTGTTGGGGGGGTCTGTGGGTGCTCAGGGGTGTGTGTTGGGGGGGTCTGTGGGTGCTCAGGGGTGTCTGGGGGGCTCTGGGTGCTCAGGGGTGTGTGTGGGGGGGTCTGTGGGTGCTCAGGGGTGTCTGGGGGGTCTGTGGGTGCTCAGGGGTGTCTGGGGGTTCTGTGGGTGCTCAGGGGTGTGTGTTGGGGGGGTCTGTGGGTGCTCAGGGGTGTCTGGGGGGGCTCTGGGCGCTCAGGGGTGTGTGTGTGTGGGGGTCTGTGGGTGCTCAGGGGTGTCTGGGGGGGCTCTGGGTGCTCAGGGGTGTGTGTGTGGGGGTCTGTGGGTGCTCAGGGGTGTCTGGGGGGGTCTGTGGGTGCTCAGGGGTGTCTGGGGGGGCTCTGGGTGCTCAGGGGTGTCTGGGGGGGGGTCTGTGGGTGCTCAGGGGTGTCTGGGGGGCTCTGGGTGCTCAGGGGTGTCTGGGGGGGCTCTGGGTGCTCAGGGGTGTGTGTGGGGGGGTCTGTGGGTGCTCAGGGGTGTCTGGGGGGGCTCTGGGTGCTCAGGGGTGTCTGGGGGGGCTCTGGGCGCTCAGGGGTGTGTTGGGGGGTCTGTGGGTGCTCAGGGGTGTCTGGGGGGGCTCTGGGCGCTCAGGGGTGTCTGGGGGGTCTGTGGGTGCTCAGGGGTGTCTGGGGGGGCTCTGGGCGCTCAGGGGTGTCTGGGGGGGCTCTGGGCGCTCAGGGGTGTCCGTGTGGGGGTCCCTGCCCCCCGCAGCCCCCCCGAACCCCCCGTTTCGCCCAGGTTCGACGGCGCAGCGCGTGTGCCTGGCGGGGGACAGCGCGGGGGGGAACCTGTGCCTGGCGGTGTCGCTGCGGGCGGCGGCTTTGGGGGTGCGACCCCCCCACGGCATCGTGGCCGCCTACCCGGTCACCCTGGTGCAGGCGGCCGCCTCGCCCTCGCGCCTCCTCACGCTGCTCGACCCGCTGCTGCCGCTCGCCGTGCTCTGCAAGTGCCTCAGCGCCTACGCCGGTGAGGGGGGGCCGCTATGGGGGGGCCGGGGGGCTTTGGGGGGGCTATGGGGGGGCTATGGGGCTGGGGAGGGGTTATTGGGGGGCTATGGGGCTGGGGGCCCCCTCCTCACGCTGCTCGACCCGCTGCTGCCGCTCGCCGTGCTCTGCAAGGGCCTCAGCGCCTACGCCGGTGAGGGGGGGCCGCTATGGGGGGGCTATGGGGGGGCTATGGGGCTGGGGAGGGGTTATTGGGGGGCTATGGGGCTGGGGACCCCCTCCTCACGCTGCTCGACCCGCTGCTGCCGCTCGCCGTGCTCTGCAAGTGCCTCAGCGCCTACGCCGGTGAGGGGGGGCTGCTATGGGGGGGCCGGGGGGCTTTGGGGGGGCTATGGGGCTGGGGAGGGGTTATTGGGGGGCTATGGGGCTGGGGACCCCCTCCTCACGCTGCTCGACCCGCTGCTGCCGCTCGCCATGCTCTGCAAGTGCCTCAGCGCCTACGCCGGTGAGGGGGGGCCGCTAGGGGGGGGCCGGGGGGCTGTGGGGGGGCTATGGGGCTGGGGGCCCCCTCCTCACGCTGCTCGACCCGCTGCTGCCGCTCGCCGTGCTCTGCAAGTGCCTCAGCGCCTACGCCGGTGAGGGGGGGCCGCTATGGGGGGGCTATGGGGCTGGGGAGGGGTTATGGGGGGGCTATGGGGCTGGGGACCCCCTCCTCACGCTGCTCGACCCGCTGCTGCCGCTCGCCGTGCTCTGCAAGTGCCTCAGCGCCTACGCCGGTGAGGGGGGGCCGCTATGGGGGGGCTGTGGGGCTGTGGGGGGGCTATGGGGCTGGGGACCCCCTCCTCACGCTGCTGGACCCGCTGCTGCCGCTCGCCGTGCTCTGCAAGTGCCTCAGCGCCTACGCCGGTGAGGGGGGCTGCTATGGGGGGGCTATGGGGGGGCTATGGGGCTGGGGAGGGGTTATTGGGGGGCTATGGGGCTGGGGACCCCCTCCTCACGCTGCTCGACCCGCTGCTGCCGCTCGCCGTGCTCTGCAAGGGCCTCAGCGCCTACGCCGGTGAGGGGGGGCCGCTATGGGGGGGCTATGGGGGGGCTATGGGGCTGTGGGGGGGCTATGGGGGGGCTATGGGGGGGCTATGGGGCTGGGGAGGGGTTATTGGGGGGCTATGGGGCTGGGGACCCCCTCCTCACGCTGCTCGACCCGCTGCTGCCGCTCGCCGTGCTCTGCAAGTGCCTCAGCGCCTACGCCGGTGAGGGGGGGCCGCTATGGGGGGCCGGGGGGGGGCTATGGGGGGGCTATGGGGCTGGGGAGGGGTTATTGGGGGGCTATGGGGCTGGGGGCCCCCTCCTCACGCTGCTCGACCCGCTGCTGCCGCTCGCCGTGCTCTGCAAGGGCCTCAGCGCCTACGCCGGTGAGGGGGGGCCGCTATGGGGGGGCTATGGGGGGGTTATGGGGGGGCTATGGGGCTGGGGGCCCCCTCCTCATGCTGCTGGACCCGCTGCTGCCCCTCACTATGCTCTGCAAGTGCCTCAGCGCCTGTGGGGTGAAGGGGGGGCTGCTATGGGGGGGCTGTGGGGGGTTATGGGGGGGCTATGGGGCTGGGAGGGGTTATGGGGGGGCTATGGGGGTCAATGGGGCTGGGCTCCCATGGGGTCCCAACAAGATAGGGGGGACACGCGCCCCCTCAGCTCTTCTTCCCCCCCCCTCGATCTGTGGGGCAGTTGTGACCCCCCCCATCGATCTATGGGGCAGTTGTGACCCCCCCCTCGATCTGTGGGGCAGTTGTGACCCCCCCCCTCGATCTGTGGGGCAGTTGTGACCCCCCCCCATCGATCTATGGGGCAGTTGTGACCCCCCCCCTCGATCTGTGGGGCAGTTGTGACCCCCCCCCATCGATCTATGGGGCAGTTGTGACCCCCCCCCCGATCTGTGGGGCAGTTGTGACCCCCCCATCGATCTGTGGGGCAGTTGTGACCCCCCCCCCGATCTATGGGGCAGTTGTGACCCCCCCATCGATCTGTGGGGCAGTTGTGACCCCCCCCCCCCGATCTATGGGGCAGTTGTGACCCCCCCATCGATCTGTGGGGCAGTTGTGACCCCCCCCCCCGATCTATGGGGCAGTTGTGACCCCCCCCCGATCTGTGGGGCAGTTGTGACCCCCCCCCCGATCTGTGGGGCAGTTGTGACCCCCCACCGATCTGTGGGGCAGTTGTGACCCCCCCTCGATCTGTGGGGCAGTTGTGACCCCCCCCTCGATCTGTGGGGCAGTTGTGACCCCCCCCCCCCGATCTATGGGGCAGTTGTGACCCCCCCCCCCCGATCTGTGGGGCAGTTGTGACCCCCCCATCGATCTGTGGGGCAGTTGTGACCCCCC
>JAUNZM010002561.1:0-38932 GCA_033459285.1 Clamator glandarius | reverse complement strand
AAAGATCTTGTAGGTCCTCAGAGACCTCGAAGATCATCAAAGACCTCGTAGACCTTGTAGATCATCAAAGACATCGAAGATCTCATAGATCATCGAAGACCTCGTGGGTCATCGAAGACCTCGAAGGTCATCGAAGACCTCGTAGATCATTGAAGATCTCGTAGGTCATCGAAGATCATCGAAGATCTTGTAGGTCATTGAAGATCTCGTAGGTCATCGAAGACCATCGAAGATCATCAAAGACCTCGAAGGTCATCAAAGACCTCGAAGACCTTGTTGGTCATCAAAAACCTTGTAGATCATCAAAGACCTTGAAGACCTCGTAGATCATCAAAGATCTTGTAGGTCATCAAAGATCTCGTAGGTCATTGAAGATCATCAAAGATCATCAAAGACCTCGTAGATCATCAAACATCTTGTAGGTCATTGAAGATCTCGTAGATCATCAAAGATCATCAAAGATCATCGAAGACCTCGTAGATCATCAAAGACCTCGTAGATCATCGAAGGTCTCGTAGGTCATCGAAGATCATCAAAGATCATCAAAGACCATCAAAGATCATCGAAGACCATCGAAGACCATCGAAGACCTCGAAGGTCATCGAAGACCTCGAAGGTCATCAAAGACCTCGAAGATCATCAAAGACCTCGAAGGTCATCAAAGACCTCGAAGGTCATCAAAGACCTCGAAGATCATCAAAGACCTCGAAGATCATCAAAGACCTCGAAGGTCATCAAAGACCTCGAAGGTCATCAAAGACCTCGAAGGTCATCAAAGACCTCGAAGGTCATTGAAGACCTCGAAGATCAAAGACCATCAAAGACCTCGAAGACCTCGAAGATCAAAGACCATCAAAGACCTCGAAGATCATCGAAGACCTCGAAGGTCATCAAAGACCTCGAAGATCAAAGACCATCAAAGACCTCGAAGACCTCGAAGATCATCAAAGACCTCGAAGATCATCGAAGACCTCGAAGGTCATCAAAGACCTCGAAGATCATCGAAGACCTCGAAGATCATCGAAGACCTCGAAGGTCATCAAAGACCTCGAAGATCAAAGACCATCAAAGACCTCGAAGACCTCGAAGATCAAAGACCATCAAAGACCTCGAAGGTCATCGAAGACCTCGAAGATCAAAGACCATCAAAGACCTCGAAGACCTCGAAGATCATCAAAGACCTCGAAGATCATCAAAGACCTCGAAGATCATCAAAGACCTCGAAGATCATCAAAGACCTCGAAGATCATCGAAGACCTCGAAGGTCATCAAAGACCTCGAAGGTCATCAAAGACCTCGAAGGTCATCAAAGACCTCGAAGATCATCAAAGACCTCGAAGATCATCAAAGACCTCGAAGATCATCAAAGACCTCGAAGATCATCAAAGACCTCGAAGATCATCGAAGGCCTCGAAGGTCATCGAAGACCTCGAAGATCAAAGACCATCAAAGACCTCGAAGATCATCAAAGACCTCGAAGATCATCAAAGACCTCGAAGATCATCAAAGACCTCGAAGATCATCAAAGACCTCGAAGATCATCAAAGACCTCAAAGGTCATCAAAGACCTCGAAGATCATCAAAGACCTCGAAGATCATCAAAGACCTCGAAGATCATCAAAGACCTCGAAGATCATCAAAGACCTCGAAGATCATCAAAGACCTCGAAGATCATCAAAGACCTCGAAGATCATCAAAGACCTCAAAGGTCATCAAAGACCTCGAAGGTCATCGAAGACCTCGAAGATCAAAGACCATCAAAGACCTCGAAGACCTCGAAGATCATCAAAGACCTCGAAGGTCATCGAAGACCTCGAAGATCATCAAAGACCTCAAAGATCATCAAAGACCTCAAAGACCTCGAAGATCATCGAAGACCTCAAAGATCAAAGACCATCAAAGACCTCGAAGACCTCGAAGATCATCAAAGACCTCAAAGATCATCAAAGACCTCAAAGACCTCGAAGATCATCAAAGACCTCGAAGGCCATCAAAGACCTCGAAGGCCATCGAAGATCATCGAAGACCTCGAAGACCTCGAAGGTCATCGAAGACCTCGAAGATCATCGAAGACCTCGTAGATCGTGGACTCCAGCCGTCCCCACCTCCCGTGCCCCTCGGCGCCTCGTCCACGTGTCCCTCAATCCCCTCCAGGACGGCCACTCCACCCCCTCCCAGGGCAGGTCCCACCGGCTCCCAGGGACCTTTTCCAGGAATAAAAATCCATCCGGAACGTCTCCCGGTGGAGCCGGAGGCCCCTTCCCTCTCGCCCTGCCCCCTGGGAGAAGATCCCGGCTCCCCCCTCTCCACGAGCTCCTCGCGGGGACTTGGAGGGAGGGATGAGGTCTCCCCTCGGCCCCCTCGAGGCTAACCAGCTAGCCACCGGGCTACCGGGCCACCAGGCTCTGGGAAACTGGGCTAGTGGGCCACCAGGCTAGTGGGCCAGCAGGCTACTGGGAAACTGGGCTAGTGGGCCAGCAGGCTGCTGGGAAACTGGGCTAGTGGGCCACCAGGCTAGTGGGCCAGCAGGCTACTGGGAAACTGGGCTAGTGGGCCACCAGGCTAGTGGGAAACTGGGCTAGTGGGCCAGCAGGCTGCTGGGAAACTGGGCTAGTGGGCCAGCAGGCTACTGGGAAACTGGGCTAGTGGGCCACCAGGCTACTGGGAAACTGGGCTAGTGGGCCACCAGGCTAGTGGGCCAGCAGGCTGCTGGGAAACTGGGCTAGTGGGCCAGCAGGCTGCTGGGAAACTGGGCTAGTGGGCCACCAGGCTAGTGGGCCAGCAGGCTACTGGGAAACTGGGCTAGTGGGCCACCAGGCTAGTGGGAAACTGGGCTAGTGGGCCAGCAGGCTGCTGGGAAACTGGGCTAGTGGGCCAGCAGGCTACTGGGAAACTGGGCTAGTGGGCCACCAGGCTACTGGGAAACTGGGCTAGTGGGCCACCAGGCTAGTGGGCCAGCAGGCTGCTGGGAAACTGGGCTAGTGGGCCACCAGGCTACTGGGAAACTGGGCTAGTGGGCCACCAGGCTAGTGGGCCAGCAGGCTGCTGGGAAACTGGGCTAGTGGGCCACCAGGCTGCTGGGAAACTGGGCTAGTGGGCCACCAGGCTAGTGGGCCACCAGGCTGCTGGGAAACTGGGCTAGTGGGCCACCAGGCTAGTGGGCCACCAGGCTACTGGGAAACTGGGCTAGTGGGCCAGCAGGCTGCTGGGAAACTGGGCTAGTGGGCCACCAGGCTAGTGGGCCAGCAGGCTACTGGGAAACTGGGCTAGTGGGCCACCAGGCTACTGGGAAACTGGGCTAGTGGGCCACCAGGCTACTGGGAAACTGGGCTACTGGGCCACCAGGCTCTGGGAAACTGGGCTAGTGGGCCACCAGGCTACTGGGAAACTGGGCTAGTGAGCCACCAGGCTACTGGGAAACTGGGCTAGTGGGCCACCAGGCTACTGGGAAACTGGGCTAGTGGGCCACCAGGCTACTGGGAAACTGGGCTACTGGGCCACCAGGCTCTGGGAAACTGGGCTAGTGGGCCACCAGGCTACTGGGAAACTGGGCTAGTGGGCCAGCAGGCTCCTGGGAAACTGGGCTAGTGGGCCACCAGGCTACTGGGAAACTGGGCTAGTGGGCCACCAGGCTACTGGGAAACTGGGCTAGTGGGCCACCAGGCTACTGGGCTACCAGACTACTAGGCAACTGGGGCCACTGGGCCACCAGGCTACTGGGAAACTGGGCTAGTGGGCCACCAGGCTACTGGGAAACTGGGCTAGTGGGCCACCAGGCTCCTGGGCTACCAGACTACTAGGAAACTGGGGCCACTGAGCCACCAGGCTACTGGGAAACAGCTAGTGGGCCACCAGGCTACTGGACTAGTGGGTTAGTGGGAAACTGGGGCCACTGGGCCACCAGGCTACTGGGAAACTGGGGCCACTGGGCCACCAGGCTACTGGGAAACTGGGGCCACTGGGCCACCAGGAAACAGCTAGTAGGCCATCAGGCTACTGGGCTAGCAGGCTACTGGGAAACTGGGCTAGTGGGCCACAAGCCTACTGGGCTACTGGGAAACTGGGCTAGTGGGCCACCTGGCTACTGGGAAACTGGGGCCACTGGGTCAGCAGGCTACTAGGCTAGCACGCTACTGGGAAACTGGGCTAGTGAGCCACCAGGCTACTGGGAAACTGGGCTAGTGAGCCACCAGGCTACTGGGAAACTGGGCTAGTGAGCCACCAGGCTACTGGGAAACTGGGCTAGTGAGCCACCAGGCTACTGGGAAACTGGGCTAGTGAGCCACCAGGCTACTGGGAAACTGGGCTAGTGAGCCACCAGGCTACTGGGAAACTGGGCTAGTGAGCCACCAGGCTAGTGGGAAACTGGGCTAGTGAGCCACCAGGCTACTGGGAAACTGGGCTAGTGAGCCACCAGGCTACTGGGAAACTGGGCTAGTGAGCCACCAGGCTACTGGGAAACTGGGCTAGTGAGCCACCAGGCTACTGGGAAACTGGGCTAGTGAGCCACCAGGCTACTGGGAAACTGGGCTAGTGGGCCAGCAGGCTACTGAGCTAGTGGGTTAGAGGGCCACCAGGCTACTGGGCTACCTGACTACTAGGAAACTGGGACCAGTGGACCACTAGGCTACTGGGAAACAGCTAGTGGGCCACCAGGCTACTGGGCTAGCAGGCTACTGGGAAACTGGGCTAGTGGGCCACCTAGCTACTGGGAAACTGGGCTAGTGGGTTAGTGGGCTAGTAGGGTACTGGGCAACTGGGGCCACTGGGCCACCAGGCTACTGGGCTAGTGGGTTATCTGGCTAGTAGGGTACTGGGCCACCTGGCTACTGGGAAACTGGGCTAGTGGGCCACAAGCCTACTGGGCTAGTGGGTTAGAGGGCCACTGGGCTACCAGGCTACTGGGCTAGTGGGTTATCCGGCTAGTAGGGTACTGGGCCACCTGGCTACTGGGAAACTGGGCTAGTGGGCCAGCAGGCTACTGGGCTACCTGACTACTGGGAAACTGGGACCAGTGGACCACCAGGCTACTGGGAAACAGCTAGTGGGCCAGCAGGCTACTGGGCTAGCAGGCTACTGGGAAACTGGGCTAGTGGGCCACAAGCCTACTGGGCTAGTGGGTTAGAGGGCCACTGGGCTAGTGGGCTACCAGGCTACTGGGAAACTGGGCTAGTGGGTTAGTTGGCTAGTAGGGTACTGGGCAACTGGGGCCACTGGGCCACCAGGCTACTGAGCTAGTGGGTTAGTGGGCTAGTAAGGTACTGGGCCACCTGGCTCCTGGGAAACTGGGGCCACCGGGCTGCTGGGCTACCTGACTACTGGGCTAGTGGGCCAGCAGGCGGGGCGGGAGGCGAGTCACCTCGTTAATCTCGCCGTCGTCAGGCGACTCGTTATAGTCGTTCATCTCGTCCATGTCCTGCATGTCCTCGTCGTCCTCGGAATCCTCCTCGCTGTCCTCGTCGTCCTCGTCGTCCTCCTCCTCCTCCTCGTCGTAGTGCTGCGCCCCCCGATTCCCAAGGGATGGGATCCCCCCGATTCCAAAGGGAAGGGCCCCCCAATTCCAAAGGGAAGGGATCCCCCAGTTCCAAAGGGAAGGGACCCCCCCGATTCCCAAAGGGAAGGGAGTTCCTCCTATTTGCGATTCTCAAGATACAGGGACCCCCCTATTCCAACGGGACGGGACCCCCCGGTTCCTAATTCCCAAGGGATGGGATCCCCCAATTCCCAAGGGATGGGATCCCCCAATTCCAAAGGGAAGGGATCCCCCAGTTCCAAAGGGAAGGGACCCCCCCGATTCCCAAAGGGAAGGGAGTTCCTCCTATTTGCGATTCTCAAGATACAGGGACCCCTCAATTCCAAAGGGACGGGACCCCCCGGTTCCTAATTCCCAAGGGATGGGATCCCCTAATTCCAAAGGGAAGGGATCCCCCAGTTCCAAAGGGAAGGGATCCCCCAGTTCCAAAGGGAAGGGACCCCCCCCATTCCCAAAGGGAAGGGAGTTCCTCCTATTTGCGATTCTCAAGATACAGGGACCCCTCAATTCCAAAGGGACGGCACCTCCCGGTTCCTAATTCCCAAGGGATGGGATCCCCCAATTCCAAAGGGATGGGACCCCCAGTTCCAAAGGGAAGGGCCCCCCAATTCCAAAGGGAAGGGATCCCCCAGTTCCAAAGGGAAGGGACCCCCCCAGTTCCAAAGGGAAGGGAGTTCCTCCTATTTGCGATTCTCAAGATACAGGGACCCCCCTATTCCAACGGGACGGGACCCCCCGGTTCCTAATTCCCAAGGGATGGGATCCCCCAATTCCCAAGGGATGGGATCCCCCAATTCCAAAGGGAAGGGATCCCCCAGTTCCAAAGGGAAGGGACCCCCCCCGATTCCCAAAGGGAAGGGAGTTCCTCCTATTTGCGATTCTCAAGATACAGGGACCCTCCAGTTCCAAAGGGACGGGACCCCCCGGTTCCTAATTCCCAAGGGATGGGATCCCCCAATTCCAAAGGGAAGGGACCCCCAGTTCCAAAGGGAAGGGATCCCCCAGTTCCAAAGGGAAGGGATCCCCCAGTTCCAAAGGGAAGGGAGTTCCTCCTATTTGCGATTCTCAAGATACAGGGACCCCCCTATTCCAACGGGACGGGACCCCCCGGTTCCTAATTCCCAAGGGATGGGATCCCCCAATTCCCAAGGGATGGGATCCCCCAATTCCCAAGGGAAGGGATCCCCCAGTTCCCAAGGGAAGGGACCCCCCCGATTCCCAAAGGGAAGGGAGTTCCTCCTATTTGCGATTCTCAAGATACAGGGACCCCTCAATTCCAAAGGGACGGGACCTCCCGGTTCCTAATTCCCAAGGGATGGGATCCTCCAATTCCCAAGGGATGGGATCCCCGAATTCCAAAGGGAAGGGATCCCCCAGTTCCAAAGGGAAGGGATCCCCCAGTTCCAAAGGGAAGGGAGTTCCTCCTATTTGCGATTCTCAAGATACAGGGACCCCTCAATTCCAAAGGGACGGGACCTCCCGGTTCCTAATTCCCAAGGGATGGGATCCCCCAATTCCCAAGGGATGGGATCCCCGAATTCCAAAGGGAAGGGATCCCCCAGTTCCAAAGGGAAGGGACCCCCCTGATTCCCAAAGGGAAGGGAGTTCCTCCTATTTGCAATTCTCAAGATACAGGGACCCCTCAATTCCAAAGGGACAGGATCCCCCAATTCCTGAGGGATGGGACCTCCCGGTTCCTAATTCCCAAGGGATGGGATCCCCTAATTCCAAAGGGAAGGGCCCCCCAGTTCCAAAGGGAAGGGATCCCCCAGTTCCAAAGGGAAGGGACCCCCCCATTCCCAAATGGAAGGGAGTTCCTCCTATTTGCGATTCTCAAGATACAGGGACCCCTTAATTCCAAAGGGACAGGATCCCCCAATTCCTGAGGGATGGGACCTCCCGGTTCCTAATTCCCAAGGGATGGGACCTCTCAATTCCAAAGGGAAGGGACCCCCCAATTCCTGAGGGAAGGGACCCTCCAATTCCTGAGGGAAGGGACCCCCCAATTCCTAGTTCCCAAGGGATGGGACCTCCCAACTCCAAAGGGAAGGGACCCCCCAATTCCTGAGGGATGGGACCCCCGCAATTCCTAATTCCCAAGGGATGGGACCTCCCAATTCCAAAGGGATGGGACCCCCCCAATTCCTGAGGGAAGGGACCCCCCAATTCCTAGTTCCCAAGGGATGGGACCCCCCAACTCCAAAGGGAAGGGACCCCCCCAATTCCTGAGGGATTGGACCCCCCTAATTCCTAATTCCCAAGGGATGGGACCTCTCAATTCCAAAGGGAAGGGACCCCCCAATTCCTGAGGGAAGGGACCCTCCAATTCCTGAGGGAAGGGACCCCCCAATTCCTAGTTCCCAAGGGATGGGACCTCCCAACTCCAAAGGGAAGGGACCCCCCAATTCCTGAGGGATGGGACCCCCGCAATTCCTAATTCCCAAGGGATGGGACCTCCCAATTCCAAAGGGATGGGACCCCCCCCAATTCCTGAGGGAAGGGACCCCCCCAATTCCTAGTTCCCAAGGGATGGGACCCCCCAACTCCAAAGGGAAGGGACCCCCCAATTCCTGAGGGATTGGACCCCCCTAATTCCTAATTCCCAAGGGATGGGACCTCCCAATTCCTGAGGGAAGGGACTCCCCAATTCCTGAGGGGCGCGACACCCCCCAGTTCCTAATTCCCAATTCCAAAGGAAGGGGACCCCTCAATTCCTGAGGGACGGGACCCCCCAATTCCTAATTCCAAAGGGACGCGACCCCCCAAATCCTATGGGATGAGAGCCCTCAATTCCCAAGGGATGGGACCCCACAATTCCAAAGGGATAGAACCTCCCCGATTCCTGAGGGATGGGACCTCCCCAATTCCAAAGGGGATGGGGACCCCCCCCCAGTTCCCAAGAGATGGGACCCCCCCCAATTACAAAGGGGATGGGGAACCCAAATTCCAGAGGGACAGGAACCCCCCAATTCCAAAGGGATGGGATCCCCCGATTCCAAAGGGGATGGGACCCCCAATTCCAAAGGGGACGGGGACCCTCAATTCCCAAGGGGATGGGACCCCCCGATTCCAAAGGGATGGGACCCCCCGATTCCCAAGGGGATGGGGACCCCCCGATTCCCAAGGGGATGGGACCCCCCAATTCCAAAGGGGACGGGGACCCTCAATTCCCAAGGGGATGGGACCCCCCGATTCCAAAGGGATGGGACCCCCCGATTCCAAAGGGGATGGGACCCCCCCGATTCCCAAGGGGATGGGGACCCCCCGATTCCAAAGGGGATGGGGACCCTCAATTCCCAAGGGGACGGGAACCCCCCAATTCCAAAGGGATGGGACCCCCCGATTCCAAAGGGGATGGGACCCCCAATTCCAAAGGGGATGGGACCCCCAATTCCAAAGGGGATGGGGACCCCCAATTCCCAAGGGGACGGGGACCCCCCAATTCCAAAGGGATGGGACCCCCCAATTCCAAAGGGGATGGGACCCCCCAATTCCCAAGGGGACGGGACCCCCCGATTCCAAAGGGGATGGGACCCCCCGATTCCAAAGGGGATGGGGACCCCCCGATTCCAAAGGGATGGGACCCCCCAATTCCAAAGGGGATGGGACCCCCCAATTCCAAAGGGGATGGGACCCCCAATTCCAAACGGGATGGGACCCCCAATTCCAAAGGGGACGGGGACCCTCAATTCCCAAGGGGATGGGGACCCCCAATTCCAAACGGGACGGGAACCCCCAATTCCAAAGGAGATGGGGACCCCCAGATTCCAAAGGGATGGGACCCCCAATTCCAAAGGGGATGGGGACCCCCCAATTCCAAAGGGATGGGACCCCCCAATTCCAAAGGGATGGGACCCCCAATTCCAAACGGGATGGGACCCCCAATTCCAAAGGGGACGGGGACCCTCAATTCCCAAGGGGATGGGGACCCCCAATTCCAAACGGGACGGGAACCCCCAATTCCAAAGGAGATGGGGACCCCCCGATTCCAAAGGGATGGGACCCCCAATTCCAAAGGGGATGGGGACCCCCCAATTCCCAAGGGGACGGGGACCCCCCGATTCCAAAGGGATGGGACCCCCAATTCCAAAGGGGATGGGGACCCCCCAATTCCCAAGGGGACGGGGACCCCCCGATTCCAAAGGGGACGGGGACCCTCCGATTCCAAAGGGATGGGACCCCCAATTCCCAAGGGGACGGGGACCCCCCAATTCCAAAGGGGACGGGGACCCCCCAATTCCCAAGGGGACGGGGACCCCCCAATTCCCACCTCTGATGCTGGTTTCCCGATGGGAACGAGGTTGTTGTCCTTCTCAGCGATGCTCTGAAGCTGAAGGGGGGTTAATTAGCCCCCTCATTAGTTAATTAGCCCCCTCATTAGTCAATTAGCCCCCTCATTAGTCAATTAGCCCCCTCATTAGTTAATTAGACCCCCTCATTAGCAAATAACAAGCCTTAGAACCCCCCCTCGTTAACTAGGACCCCAGAACCCCCCTCAAGCCTTCTTCATTCGTTAACAGGGGCTCTAGGCACCGTCCCGCTAACTAATTAACCCCTTCATTAGTTAATTAGGGTTCTAGGAGTGCTCCCCCCCCCCTTCAGTAAAAAGCAGACCTAGAAGCATTCGTCATTAGCTAATCAGGTGTCTACAGCCACCCTCATTAATTAATTAGGGGCCTAGGAACCCCCCTTGGTAGTTATCTGGGCTCCTAAAGTCCCCCCTCGTTAGCTAATTAGCCTCCCTAATTAATTAACAAGTCCCCTCAGCAATTAAAAACCTTTCCTCGTTAATAAATTGGGAGCCTAGGACCCCCCCCACCGTCACCTAATTTGGGTTCTAGAGCCCCACTCATTAGCTAAATAGCCCCCTCATTAACTAATTATCCCCTCGCTCACTAATTAGCTGCTCTCGTTTACTAACTGGGGCCTAGAGCCGTTACTAATCACTAAATTGTGGTTCTAGAGCCCTGCTCATTACCTAATTAGCTGCCTCATTAACTAATTGCCCCCTCATTAACTAATTATCCATCTGATTACCTAATTATTCCCCTTGTTCGCTAATTATCTGCGCTCATTAGCTAATTATGGGCCAAGTGATGCCTCTAATGAGTTCACTAGGGTCCTAGAGCCCTGCTCATTAGTTAATTATCCCCCCTCGTTAACTAATTGGGGAGATAGAGCCTCCTCCATCAGTTAATTGGAGTCCTAGAGCCCTGCTCATTAGCTAATTATCCCCCTCACTCACTAATTATCTGCTCTCATTAGCCACCTGCGGGCCTAGGAATGTGTCTAATGAGTTAACTGGAGTCCTAGACCACAGCTCATTAGTTAATTATCCCCCCCCAATTAGCTAACTGGGGGCCTAGAGCCCCTTTCATCAGTTAATTGGAGTCCTAGAGCCCTGCTCATTCCCTAATTATCCCCCTCACTCACTAATTATCCTCTCTCGTTAGCCAGCTCTGGGCCTAGAGAGGTATCTAATGAGTTAATTAGAGTCCTAGAGCCCTGCCCATTAGATAATTATCCCCCCTAATTAGCTAATTTGGGGCCCAGATCCCCCTCCATCATTTAACTGAGCCACGTTCACTAGCTAATGATCCTCCCCACTCACTAATTACCTGCCCTCATTAGCTAGCTATGGGCCTAGGGATGCATCCAGCGAGTTAATTAGAGTCCTAGAGCCCTGCTCATTAGCTAATTATCCCCCTTATTAGCCAATTGGGGGCCTAGGGATGCATCCAATGAGTTAATTAAAGTCCTAGAGCCCTGCTCATTAGCTAATTATCCCCTTTATTAGCCAATTGGGGGACTAGGGATGCATCCAATGAGTTAATTAGAGTCCTAGAGCCCTGCTCATTAGCTAATTATCCCCTTTATTAGCCAATTGGGTGACTAAGGATGCATCCAATGAGTTAATTAAAATCCTAGAGCCCTGCTCATTAGCTAATTATCCCCTTTATTAGCCAATTGGGGGCCGAGGGATGCATCCAGCGAGTTAATTAGAGTCCTAGAGCCCTGCTCATTAGCTAATTATCCCCTTTATTAGCCAATTGGGTGACTAGGGATGCATCCAATGAGTTAATTAAAATCCTAGAGCCCTGCTCATTAGCTAATTATCCCCTTTATTAGCCAATTGGGTGACTAGGGATGCATCCAGCGAGTTAATTAGAGTCCTAGAGCCCTGCTCATTAGCTAATTATCCCCTTTATTAGCCAATTGGGGGCCGAGGGATGCATCCAGCGAGTTAATTAGAGTCCTAGAGCCCTGCTCATTAGCTAATTATCCCCCTTATTAGCCAATTGGGGGCCGAGGGATGCATCCAGCGAGTTAATTAGAGTCCTAGAGCCCTGCTCATTAGCTAATTATCCCCTTTATTAGCCAATTGGGTGACTAGGGATGCATCCAATGAGTTAATTAAAATCCTAGAGCCCTGCTCATTAGCTAATTATCCCCTTTATTAGCCAATTGGAGGCCGAGGGATGCATCCAGCGAGTTAATTAGAGTCCTAGAGCCCTGCTCATTAGCTAATTATCCCCCTTATTAGCCAATTGGGGGCCGAGGGATGCATCCAGCGAGTTAATTAGAGTCCTAGAGCCCTGCTCATTAGCTAATTATCCCCTTTATTAGCCAATTGGAGGCCGAGGGATGCATCCAATGAGTTAATTAAAATCCTAGAGCCCTGCTCATTAGCTAATTATCCCCTTTATTAGCCGATTGGGGGCCTAGGAATGCATCCAGCGAGTTAATTAGAGTCCTAGAGCCCTGCTCATTAGCTAATTATCCCCCTTATTAGCCGATTGGGGGCCTAGGAATGCATCCAGCGAGTTAATTAGAGTCCTAGAGCCCTGCTCATTATCTAATTATCCCCTTATTAGCCGATTGGGGGCCTAGGAATGCATCCAATGAGTTAATTAGAGTCCTAGAGCCCTGCTCATTAGCTAATTATCCCCCTTATTAGCTAATTGGGGGCCTAGGGATGCATCCAGCGAGTTAATTAGAGTCCTAGAGCCCTGCTCATTAGCTAATTATCCCTCCTAATTAGCTAACTGGAGGCCCAGAGCCCTCCTCATTCGCTAATTATCCCCCTTATTAACCATTTTGGGGCCTAGCGCGCCTTTTATCAGTTAATCCGGGGCCTAGAGCCCCTTCATTCCCCGTTTCTGGCTAATTAGCCGCTGTCGCTCGCTAATTGGGGCCGGTTCCCGGCGCCGGTTGCCGGCGGGGCCTCACCCAGGCCTGGTGCTGCTGCTCCTGCTGCTGCAGGTCGCTCTCGTCGCCGCAGGGCCGGTCCAGGTTGAACCAGAGCGGCTCCGTTAGCCGCGGCAGCAGCGACGGGAACAGCGTCGACATGGCGGCCGCCGTCGCCAAGGGAACCGGGGAACCGGAAGCGGAAGCGCCCGACCGGAAGCAGAGGGTGGCGGCGAACTCGCTCGGCGCATGCGCAGACAAGGGGAGGGGAGCGCGCGCGCGCGCCGCTGATTCCCAAGGGGAGCGGTGCGCATGCGCGAAAAGGTGGGGGGGGGAAGGAGGAGAGGTTCCGTGTATGAGGGGTGCAGTGCGCATGCGCGCATGGAACCCCCCGAGGGGCGGGGCGGTGAGGGAGCGCAGTGCGCATGTGCGAATGGAAGGGGAGCCGCTCGGGGTGGTCGCAGTGCGCATGCGCGAATGGGAGGGGAGCCACTGGGGGTCTTAGTGCGCATGCGCACATGGAAGGGGAGCCGCTCGGGGTGGTCGCAGTGCGCATGCGCGAATGGAAGGGGAGCTGCTCAGGGATGTTCGTAGTGCGCGTGCGCGAATGGAACGGGAGCCACCGGGGGTTCTTAGTGCGCATGCGCACATGGAAGGGGAGCCCCTGGGGTGGTCGCAGTGCGCATGCGCGAATGGAAGGGGAGCTGCTCAGGGATGTTCGCAGTGCGCGTGCGCGAATGGAAGGGGAGCCGCTCGGGGATGTTCGCAGTGCGCATGCGCGAATGGAACGGGAGCCACTGGGGGTCTTAGTGCGCATGCGCACATGGAAGGGGAGCCCCTCGGGGTGGTCGCAGTGCGCATGCGCGAATGGAAGGGGAGCTGCTCGGGGATGTTCGCAGTGCGCGTGCGCGAATGGAACGGGAGCCACCGGGGGTTCTTAGTGCGCATGTGGGAATGGAAGGGGAGCCCCTCGGGGTGGTCGCAGTGCACATGCGCGAATGGGAGGGGAGCTGCTCAGAGATGTTCGCAGTGCGCATGCGCGCATGGAACGGGGAGGCACCGGGGGTTCTTAGTGCGCATGCGCGAATGGAAGGGGAGCCACCGGGGGTTCTTAGTGCGCATGCGCGAATTGACTGTGAGCCGCTCGGTGGGGTCGCAGTGCGCATGCGCGAATTGACTGTGAGCCGCTCGGTGGGGTCGCAGTGCGCATGCGCGAATTGACGGTGAGCCGCTCGGGGCCGATCGCAGTGCGCATGCGCGAATTGACTGTGAGCCGCTCGGTGGGGTCGCAATGCGCATGCGCGAATTGACTGTGAGCCGCTCGGTGAGGTCGCAGTGCGCATGCGCGAATTGACTGTGAGCCGCTCGGTGAGGTCGCAGTGCGCATGCGCGAATTGACTGTGAGCCGCTCGGGGCCGATCGCAGTGCGCATGCGCGAATTGACTGTGAGCCGCTCGGTGGGGTCGCAGTGCGCATGCGCGAATTGACTGTGAGCCGCTCGGTGAGGTCGCAGTGCGCATGCGCGAATTGACTGTGAGCCGCTCGGGGCCGATCGAAGTGCGCATGTGCGAATGGAAGGGGAGCCACTGGGGGTCTTAGTGCGCATGTGCGAATGGAAGGGGAGCGGCTCGGGGAGGGCTGCAGTGCGCATGCGCGAATTGACTGTGAGCCGCTCGGTGGGGTCGCAGTGCGCATGCGCGAATTGACTGTGAGCCGCTCGGTGGGGTCGCAGTGCGCATGCGCGAATTGACTGTGAGCCGCTCGGGGCCGATCGCAGTGCGCATGCGCGAATGGAAGGGGAGCGGCTCGGGGAGGGCTGCAGTGCGCATGCGCGAATTGACTGTGAGCCGCTCGGTGGGGTCGCAGTGCGCATGCGCGAATTGACTGTGAGCCGCTCGGTGGGGTCGCAGTGCGCATGCGCGAATTGACTGTGAGCCGCTCGGGGCCGATCGCAGTGCGCATGCGCGAATGGAAGGGGAGCGGCTCGGGGAGGGCTGCAGTGCGCATGCGCGAATTGACTGTGAGCCGCTCGGTGGGGTCGCAGTGCGCATGCGCGAATTGACTGTGAGCCGCTCGGTGAGGTCGCAGTGCGCATGCGCGAATTGACTGTGAGCCGCTCGGTGAGGTCGCAGTGCGCATGCGCGAATTGACTGTGAGCCGCTCGGGGCCGATCGCAGTGCGCATGCGCAAATGGAAGGGGAGCTGCTCAGGGAGCGTCGCAGTGCGCGTGCGCAAAGATGGGGAGACGCGTGGTGTTCGCAGTGCGCACGCGCGAATGGAAGGGGAGCCGCTCGGGGGGGGAGGGTCGCGGTGCGCATGCGCAAATTGACCGGGAGTCACTGGTGTCGCAGTGCGCATGCGCAAAGAGGGGGCGTGGCTAAGGGTCATGCGGCTCTCAGTGCGCATGCGCAAGGGGATTTTTACGTCCTTTCCACCCACGTGATTCAAAAGTTGGGGAATTCCCCGCCCCCCCCCCCACGCCAAGATTGGGGTCCCAGCCTACCCCCCCAATCTATTGGGGTCCCCCATCAGACCCCAATACTAGAGTCCTCGTCTCCCTTCCCATCTATTGGGGTCCCTCGAGGCTCCAAGTTGAGGTCCCTGTACCCCCATGACTCCAAAATTGGGGTCCCCACCCCCTGGACCCCTATATTGGGGTCCCTGCCCCCCAGCTGTGACCCCAAAGTTGGGGTCTGTGACACCCCATGACCCCAAAGTCGGGGTCCCCCCCACCCATATGACACAAATGCTGGGGTCCCTGCTCCCCATGACTCCAAAATTGGGGTCCCCACCCCTGTGTGACCCCAATACTGGGGTCACTGCCCCCCATCTGTGACCCCAACGTTGGGGTCTGTGAGACCCCATGACCCCAAAGTCGGGGTCCCCACTCCCTTATGACACGAACGCTGAGGTCCCTGCTCCCTATGACCCCAAAATTGGGGTCCCCACCCCGTGTGACCCCAATACTGGGGTCCCTGTCTTCCATCTGTGACCCCAATGTTGGGGTCTGTGACTCCCCATGACCCCAAAGTCGGGGTCCCCACTCCCTTATGACACGAAAGCTGGGGTCCCTGCTCCCTATGACCCCAAAATTGGGGTCCCCACCCCTGTGTGACCCCAATACTGGGGTCACTGCCCCCCATCTGTGACCCCAACGTTGGGGTCTGTGAGACCCCATGACCCCAAAGTCGGGGTCCTCACCCCCATATGACGCGAACGCTGGGGTCCCTGCTCCCCATGACCCCAAAATTGGGGTCCCCACCCCGTGTGACCCCAATACTGGGGTCCCCACCCCTGTGTGACCCCAATACGGGGGTCCCTTCCCCCCCAGTTCCCTCCCAGTGCCCCCCAGTGCCTCCCAGTGACCCCAGTTCCCTCCTCCGGGTTCCTCAAGGCCCCCGGTGACCCCAACATTGGGTCTCTGCCCCCCCCAGTTCCCTCCCAGTTCCCTCCCAGTGCCCCCCAGTTCCCTCCCAGTGCCCCCCAGTGCCTCCCAGTGACCCCAGTTCCCTCCTCCGGGTTCCTCAAGGCCCCCGGTGACCCCAACATTGGGTCTCTGCCCCCCAGTTCCCTCCCAGTGCCCCCCAGTGCCCCCAGTTCCCTCCCAGTGCCCTCCAGTGCCTCCCAGTGCCCCCAGTTCCCTCCTCCGAGTCCCTTGTGGCCCCCAGTGACCCCAACATTGGGTCCCTGCCCCCCCGAGTTCCCTCCCAGTGCCTCCCAGTCCCTCCCAGTGCCTCCCAGTTACCTCCCAGTGCCCCCCAGTTCCCTCCCAGTCCCTCCCAGTGCCTCCCAGTGACCCCAGTTCCCTCCCAGTGCCTCCCAGTGCCCCCAGTTCCCTACTTCGGGTCCCTCGAGGCCCCCAGTGACCCCAACACTGGGTCCCTGCCCCCCCCCAGTTCCCTCCCAGTGCCCTCCAGTTCCCTCCCAGTTCCCTCCCAGTGCCCCCCAGTGACCCCTGTTCCCTTCCAGTGCCTCCCAGTTTCCTCCCAGTGCCCCCCAGTGCCTCCCAGTGCCCCCAGATCCCTCCCAGTGCCCTCCCAGTGCCTCCCAGTGACCCCAGTTCCCCCCTCTGTGTCCCTCGAGGCCCCCAGTGACCCCAACATTGGGTCCCTGCCCCCCCCCAGTTCCCTCCCAGTGCCCCCTAGTGACCCCAGTTCCCTCCTCCATGTCCCTCGAGTCCCCCAGTGACCCCAATATTGGGTCCCTGGCCCCCCCCCAGTTCCCTCCCAGTGCCCCCCAGTGCCTCTCAGTGCCTCCCAATGACCCCAGTTTCTTCCTCCGGGTCCCTCGAGGCCCACAGTGACCCCAACATTGGGTCCCTGCCCCCCCCCCCCCCAGTTCCCTCCCAGTGCCCCCAGTTCCCTCCCCCACATCCCTCGAGTCCCCCAGTGACCCCAACACTGGGTCCCTGCCCCCCCCAGTTCCCTCTCAGTGCCCTCCCAGTGCCTCCCAGTGCCCCCAGTTCCCTCCTCCGTGTCCCTCGAGGCCCTCAGTGACCCCAACACTGAGTCCCTGCCCCCCCCAGTTCCCTCCCAGTGCCTCCCAGTGACCCCAGTTCCCTCCTCCGTGTCCCTCGAGGCCCTCAGTGACCCCAACACTGAATCCCTGCCCCCCCCAGTTCCCTCCCAGTGCCTCCCAGTGACCCCAGTTCCCTCCTCCGTGTCCCTCGAGGCCCTCAGTGACCCCAACACTGAGTCCCTGCCCCCCCCAGTTCCCTCCCAGTGCCCCCTGTTCCCTCACAGTGCTCCCTGTTCCCTCCCAGTGCCACCCAGTTCCCTCCCAGTGCCACCCAGTTCCCTCCCAGTGGAACCCAGTTCCCCCCCTGTTCCCTCCCAGTGCCCCCTGTTCCCTCCCAGTGCCACCCAGTTCCCTCCCAGTAGAACCCAGTTCCCTCCCAGTGCCTCCCAGTGCCACCCAGTTCCCTCCCAGTGGAACCCAGTTCCCCCCCCAGTGCCTCCCAGTGCCCCTAGTTCCCTCCCAGTGCCCCCTGTTCCCTCCCAGTGCCACCCAGTTCCTTCCCAGTGCCTCCCAGTGACCCCAGTTCCCTCCCAGTGCCTCCCAGTTCCCTCCCAGTGGAACCCAGTTCCCCCCCAGTGCCTCCCAGTGCCCCTAGTTCCCTCCCAGTGCCCCCTATTCCCTCCCAGTGCCACCCAGTTCCTTCCCAGTGCCTCCTAGTGCCCCCCCAGTGCCTCCCAGTGCCCCCTGTTCCCTCCCAGTGCCACCCAGTTCCTTCCCAGTGCCTCCCAGTGCCCCCCCAGTGCCTTCCAGTGCCCCCTGTTCCATCCCAGTGGAACCCAGTTCCCCCCAGTGCCTCCCAGTGCCCCTAGTTCCCTCCCAGTGCCCCCTGTTCCCTCCCAGTGCCACCCAGTTCCCTCCCAGTGCCTCCCAGTTCCCTCCCAGTGGAACCCAGTTCCCCCCCAGTGCCTCCCAGTGCCCCTAGTTCCCTCCCAGTGCCCCCTGTTCCCTCCCAGTGCCACCCAGTTCCTTCCCAGTGCCTCCTAGTGCCCCCCAGTTCCCTCCCAGTGCCTCCCAGTGCCCCTAGTTCCTTCCCAGTGCCTCCCAGTGCCCCCCAGTTCCCTCCCAGTGCCTCCCAGTTCCCTCCCAGTGGAACCCAGTGCCTCCCAGTGCCCCCTGTTCCCTCCCAGTGCCACCCAGTTCCCTCCCAGTAGAACCCAGTTCCCTCCCAGTGCCCCCCAGTGCCTCCCAGTTCCCTCCCAGTGGAACCCAGTTCCCCCCAGTGCCTCCCAGTGCCCCTAGTTCCCTCCCAGTGCCCCCTATTCCCTCCCAGTGCCACCCAGTTCCTTCCCAGTGCCTCCTAGTGCCCCCCCAGTGCCTCCCAGTGCCCCCTGTTCCCTCCCAGTGCCACCCAGTTCCTTCCCAGTGCCTCCCAGTGCCCCCCCAGTGCCTCCCAGTGCCCCCTGTTCCATCCCAGTGGAACCCAGTTCCCCCCAGTGCCTCCCAGTGCCCCTAGTTCCCTCCCAGTGCCCCCTGTTCCCTCCCAGTGCCACCCAGTTCCCTCCCAGTGCCTCCCAGTTCCCTCCCAGTGGAACCCAGTTCCCCCCCAGTGCCTCCCAGTGCCCCTAGTTCCCTCCCAGTGCCCCCTGTTCCCTCCCAGTGCCACCCAGTTCCTTCCCAGTGCCTCCTAGTGCCCCCCAGTTCCCTCCCAGTGCCTCCCAGTGCCCCTAGTTCCTTCCCAGTGCCTCCCAGTGCCCCCCAGTTCCCTCCCAGTGCCTCCCAGTTCCCTCCCAGTGGAACCCAGTGCCTCCCAGTGCCCCCTGTTCCCTCCCAGTGCCACCCAGTTCCCTCCCAGTAGAACCCAGTTCCCTCCCAGTGCCCCCCAGTGCCTCCCAGTTCCCTCCCAGTGGAACCCAGTTCCCCCCAGTGCCTCCCAGTGCCCCTAGTTCCCTCCCAGTGCCCCCTGTTCCCTCCCAGTGCCACCCAGTTCCTTCCCAGTGCCTCCCAGTGACCCCAGTTCCCTCCCAGTGCCTCCCAGTTCCCTCCCAGTGGAACCCAGTTCCCCCCCAGTGCCTCCCAGTGCCCCTAGTTCCCTCCCAGTGCCCCCTGTTCCCTCCCAGTGCCCCTAGTTCCTTCCCAGTGCCTCCTAGTGCCCCCCAGTTCCCTCCCAGTGCCTCCCAGTTCCCTCCCAGTGGAACCCAGTGCCTCCCAGTGCCCCCTGTTCCCTCCCAGTGCCACTCAGTTCCCTCCCAGTAGAACCCAGTTCCCTCCCAGTGCCCCCCAGTGCCTCCCAGTGCCTCCCAGTTCCCTCCCAGTGGAACCCAGTTCCCTCCCAGTGCCTCCCAGTGCCCCTAGTTCCCTCCCAGTGCCCCCTGTTCCCTCCCAGTGCCACCCAGTTCCTTCCCAGTGCCTCCCAGTGACCCCAGTTCCCTCCCAGTGCCTCCCAGTTCCCTCCCAGTGGAACCCAGTTCCCCCCCAGTGCCTCCCAGTGCCCCTAGTTCCCTCCCAGTGCCCCCTGTTCCCTCCCAGTGCCCCTAGTTCCTTCCCAGTGCCTCCTAGTGCCCCCCAGTTCCCTCCCAGTGCCTCCCAGTTCCCTCCCAGTGGAACCCAGTGCCTCCCAGTGCCCCCTGTTCCCTCCCAGTGCCACTCAGTTCCCTCCCAGTAGAACCCAGTTCCCTCCCAGTGCCCCCCAGTGCCTCCCAGTGCCTCCCAGTTCCCTCCCAGTGGAACCCAGTTCCCTCCCAGTGCCTCCCAGTGCCCCTAGTTCCCTCCCAGTGCCCCCTGTTCCCTCCCAGTGCCACCCAGTTCCTTCCCAGTGCCTCCCAGTGACCCCAGTTCCCTCCCAGTGCCTCCCAGTGACCCCAGTTGCCTTCCAGTGCCTCCCAGTGCCCCCAGTTCCCTCCCTCGAGGCCCTCGGCTACGGGTCGGGCTCCCTGGGTGTTCCCCCCCCCCCTTCTCCGGACTTTGTCCGGGTGCCACGGGGCGATGGCGGCCGCGTGGGCGCAGCTGCTGGTGCTCCCGGTGCTCCTGGCGAGCGGCTCCGGCGTCACCGCGGCCGCCGGCGACTCGCTGCTCAACGTCTGCATGGACGCCAAACACCACAAATCGTCACCGGGGCCTGAGGGGGAGCTCCACGCGCAGGTAGGGGACCCCGGACCACCCCGATCCTCGCCGCGCCGGCATCTCCTACGGCTTCGGGAAGGGTGGTGAGGCCCTCGGGGTCCTGGTTGAGCTCCATCCAAGCTCTGAGGGATCCTGGTTGAGCTCCATCCAAGCTCTGAGGGATCCTGGTTGAGCTCCATCCAAGCTCTGAGGGATCCTGGTTGAGCTCCATCCAAGCTCTGGAAGGTTCCAGCTCCATCCCAGCTCTGGGGAATCCTGGTTGAGCTCCATCCAAGGTCTTGGGGATCCTGCTTGAGCTCCATCCCAGCTCTGGTGGGTCCTGGTTGAGCTCCATCCCAGCTCTAGAGGGTTCCAGCTCCATCCCACCTCTGGGGGATCCTGGTTGAGCACCATCCAAGCTCTGGTGGGTTCCAGTTGACCTCCATCCAATCTCTAGAGGGTTCCAGCTCCATCCCACCTCTGGGGGATCCTGGTTGAGCTCCATCCCAGCTCTGGTGGGTCCTGGTTGAGCTCCATCCCAGCTCTAGAGGGTTCCAGCTCCATCCCAGCTCTGGAGGATCCTGGTTGAGCTCCATCCCAGCTCTGGTGGGTCCTGGTTGAGCTCCATCCCAGCTCTAGAGGGTTCCAGCTCCATCCCACCTCTGGAGGATCCTGGTTGAGCTCCATCCAAGCTCTGAGGGATCCTGGTTGAGCTCCATCCCAGCTCTAGAGAGTTCCAGCTCCATCCCACCTCTGGGGGATCCCGGTTGAGCACCATCCACGCTCTGGGGGATCCTGCTTGAGCTCCATCCCAGCTCTGGTGGGTCCTGGTTGAGCTCCATCCCAGCTCTAGAGGGTTCCAGCTCCATCCCAGCTCTAGAGGGTTCCAGCTCCATCCCACCTCTGGGGGATCCCGGTTGAGCACCATCCAAGCTCTGGAGGGTTCCAGCTCCATCCCACCTCTGGGGGATCCCGGTTGAGCTCCATCCAATCTCTGGAGGGTCCTGGTTGAGCTCCATCCAATCTCTGGAAGGTTCCAGCTCCATTCCCGCTCTGATGGGTCCTGGTTAAGCTCCATCCCACCTCTGGGGGATCCCAGTTGAGCTCCATCCCAGCTCTGATGGGTCCTGGTTGAGCTCCATCCCAGCTCTAAAGGGTTCCAGCTCCATCCCACCTCTGGGGGATCCCGGTTGAGCTCGATCCCAGCTCTGGTGGGTCCTGGTTGAGCTCCATCCCAGCTCTAGAGGGTTCCAGCTCCATCCCACCTCTGGGGGATCCCGGTTGAGCTCCATCCAAGCTCTGGGGGATCCTGCTTGAGCTCCATCCCAGCTCTGGAGGGTCCCAGCTCCATCCAAGCTCTGGGGGATCCCGGTTGAGCTCCATCCAATCTCTGGAGGGTCCTGGTTGAGCTCCATCCCATCTAGGGACGGTCCCAGCTCCATCCCAGCTCTGGTGGGTCCTGGTTGACCTCCATCCAATCTCTGGAGGATCCCAGCTCCATCCCAGCTCTGATGGGTCCTGGTTGAGCTCCATCCCACCTCTGGAGGGTTCCAGATCCATCCTGGCTCTGGGGGAGCTCCATCCCAGCTCTGGAGGATGCTGGTTGAGCTCCATCCAATCTCTGGAGTTTTCCAGCTCCATTCCCGCTCTGGTGGGTCCTGGTTAAGCTCCATCCCATCTCTGGAGGGTTCCAGCTCCACCCCAGCTCTGGTGGGTCCTGGTTGAGCTCCATCGAATCTCTGGAGGGTCCCAGCTCCATCCCGGCTCTAGGGGTTCCTGGTTGAGCTCCATCCCACCTCTGGAGGGTTCCAGCTCCATCCCAGCTCTGGTGGGTCCTGGTTGAGCTCCATCCCACCTCTGGAGGGTTCCAGATCCATCCTGGCTCTGGTGGGTCCCGGTTGAGCTCCATCCCACCTCTGGAGGGTTCCAGATCCATCCTGGCTCTGGTGGGTCCTGGTTGAGCTCCATCCAAGCTCTGGAGGGTCCCAGCTCCATCCCAGCTCTGGTGGGTCCCGGTTGAGCTCCATCCCAGCTCTGGAGGGTCCCAGCTCCATCCCAGCTCTGAGGGATCCTGGTTGAGCTCCATCCCAGCTCTGGTGGATCCCAGTTGACCCCCATCCCATCTCTGGAGGGTTCCAGCTCCAGCTGCCACCCGCCCTTCTCCTGCAGTGCTCCCCTTGGAAGGACAACGCGTGCTGCACGGCCAACACCAGTTTGGAAGCCCACAAGGACCAGTCCTACCTCTACGGCTTCAACTGGAACCACTGCGGGGTGATGCCGGACGAGTGCCGGCACCACTTCGTGCAGGACACGTGTCTCTACGAGTGCTCCCCCAACCTGGGGCCCTGGATCCAGAAGGTCAGCGCCGGGTCCCGCTGGGGGTGGGGAACTGGGGGCGTGAACTGGTGTGAACTGGTGTGAACTGGTGCGCACTGGGGCGGGGGGGGGCTCGCAGGCGGATTCCAGCTGGCGGAAGGAGCGGGTGCTGCACGTGCCGCTGTGCCGCGAGGACTGCGAGCAGTGGTGGGAAGACTGCAAGGAAGCCTTCACCTGCAAGGACAACTGGCACAAGGGCTGGGACTGGAGCTCAGGTGGGTGATCCCAGTATAACCCATTAGCTCCCAGTTCAACCTCTCCGTGGCTGCCAGGTCAACCCCCATGAATCCCAGTTCAACCTCTCCGTGGCTGCCAGGTCAACCCCCATGAATCCCAGTTCAACCTCTCCATGGCTGCCAGGTCAACCCCCATGAATCCCAGTTCAACCTCTCCGTGGCTGCCAGGTCAACCCCCATGAATCCCAGTTCAACCTCTCCATGGCTGCCAGGTCAACCCCCATGAATCCCAGTTCAACCTCTCCATGGCTGCCAGGTCAACCCCCATGAATCCCAGTTCAACCTCTCCGTGGCTGCCAGGTCAACTCCCATGAATCCCAGTTCAACCTCTCCATGGCTGCCAGGTCAACTCCCATGAATCCCAGTTCAACCTCTCCATGGCTGCCAGGTCAACTCCCATGAATCCCAGTTCAACCTCTCCATGGCTGCCAGGTCAACTCCCATGAATCCCAGTTCAACCTCTCCATGGCTGCCAGGTCAACTCCCATGAATCCCAGTTCAACCTCTCCGTGGCTGCCAGGTCAACCCCCATGAATCCCAGTTCAACCTCTCCATGGCTGCCAGGTCAACTCCCATGAATCCCAGTTCAACCTCTCCATGGCTGCCAGGTCAACCCCCATGAATCCCAGTTCAACCTCTCCATGGCTGCCAGGTCAACTCCCATGAATCCCAGTTCAACCTCTCCCTGGCTGCCAGGTCAACCCCCATGAATCCCAGTTCAACCTCTCCGTGGCTGCCAGGTCAACTCCCATGAATCCCAGTTCAACCTCTCCATGGCTGCCAGGTCAATTCCCATGAATCCCAGTTCAACCTCTCCGTGGCTGCCAGGTCAACTCCCATGAATCCCAGTTCAACCTCTCCATGGCTGCCAGGTCAACCCCCATGAATCCCAGTTCAACCTCTCCATGGCTGCCAGGTCAACCCCCATGAATCCCAGTTCAACCTCTCCGTGGCTGCCAGGTCAACTCCCATGAATCCCAGTTCAACCTCTCCGTGGCTGCCAGGTCAACTCCCATGAATCCCAGTTCAACCTCTCCACGGCTGCCAGGTCAACTCCCATGAATCCCAGTTCAACCTCTCCATGGCTGCCAGGTCAACTCCCATGAATCCCAGTTCAACCTCTCCATGGCTGCCAGGTCAACTCCCATGAATCCCAGTTCAACCTCTATGTGGCTGCCAGGTCAACCCCCATGAATCCCAGTTCAACCTCTCCGTGGCTGCCAGGTCAACTCCCATGAATCCCAGTTCAACCTCTCCATGGCTGCCAGGTCAACCCCCATGAATCCCAGTTCAACCTCTCCATGGCTGCCAGGTCAACCCCCATGAATCCCAGTTCAACCTCTCCCTGGCTGCCAGGTCAACTCCCATGAATCCCAGTTCAACCTCTCCGTGGCTGCCAGGTCAACTCCCATGAATCCCAGTTCAACCTCTCCGTGGCTGCCAGGTCAACCCCCATGAATCCCAGTTCAACCTCTCCGTGGCTGCCAGGTCAACTCCCATGAATCCCAGTTCAACCTCTCCATGGCTGCCAGGTCAACTCCCATGAATCCCAGTTCAACCTCTACATGGCTGCCAGGTCAACCCCCATGAATCCCAGTTCAACCTCTCCATGGCTGCCAGGTCAACTCCCATGAATCCCAGTTCAACCTCTCCGTGGCTGCCAGGTCAACCCCCATGAATCCCAGTTCAACCTCTCCATGGCTGCCAGGTCAACCCCCATGAATCCCAGTTCAACCTCTCCATGGCTGCCAGGTCAACCCCCATGAATCCCAGTTCAACCTCTCCGTGGCTGCCAGGTCAACTCCCATGAATCCCAGTTCAACCTCTCCATGGCTGCCAGGTCAACTCCCATGAATCCCAGTTCAACCTCTCCGTGGCTGCCAGGTCAACCCCCATGAATCCCAGTTCAACCTCTCCATGGCTGCCAGGTCAACTCCCATGAATCCCAGTTCAACCTCTCCATGGCTGCCAGGTCAACCCCCATGAATCCCAGTTCAACCTCTCCATGGCTGCCAGGTCAACTCCCATGAATCCCAGTTCAACCTCTCCATGGCTGCCAGGTCAACCCCCATGAATCCCAGTTCAACCTCTCCGTGGCTGCCAGGTCAACCCCCATGAATCCCAGTTCAACCTCTCCGTGGCTGCCAGGTCAACTCCCATGAATCCCAGTTCAACCTCTCCATGGCTGCCAGGTCAACTCCCATGAATCCCAGTTCAACCTCTCCATGGCTGCCAGGTCAACTCCCATGAATCCCAGTTCAACCTCTCCATGGCTGCCAGGTCAACTCCCATGAATCCCAGTTCAACCTCTCCACGGCTGCCAGGTCAACCCCCATGAATCCCAGTTCAACCTCTCCATGGCTGCCAGGTCAACTCCCATGAATCCCAGTTCAACCTCTCCGTGGCTGCCAGGTCAACTCCCATGAATCCCAGTTCAACCTCTCCTTGGCTGCCAGGTCAACCCCCATGAATCCCAGTTCAACCTCTCCCTGGCTGCCAGGTCAACTCCCATGAATCCCAGTTCAACCTCTCCCTGGCTGCCAGGTCAACTCCCATGAATCCCAGTTCAACCTCTCCATGGCTGCCAGGTCAACTCCCATGAATCCCAGTTCAACCTCTCCGTGGCTGCCAGGTCAACCCCCATGAATCCCAGTTCAACCTCTCCGTGGCTGCCAGGTCAACCCCCATGAATCCCAGTTCAACCTCTCCGTGGCTGCCAGGTCAACTCCCATGAATCCCAGTTCAACCTCTCCGTGGCTGCCAGGTCAACTCCCATGAATCCCAGTTCAACCTCTCCATGGCTGCCAGGTCAACCCCCATGAATCCCAGTTCAACCTCTCCGTGGCTGCCAGGTCAACTCCCATGAATCCCAGTTCAACCTCTCCGTGGCTGCCAGGTCAACTCCCATGAATCCCAGTTCAACCTCTCCATGGCTGCCAGGTCAACTCCCATGAATCCCAGTTCAACCTCTCCATGGCTGCCAGGTCAACCTCCATGAATCCCAGTTCAACCTCTCCATGGCTGCCAGGTCAACTCCCATGAATCCCAGTTCAACCTCTCCGTGGCTGCCAGGTCAACCCCCATGAATCCCAGTTCAACCTCTCCGTGGCTGCCAGGTCAACTCCCATGAATCCCAGTTCAACCTCTCCATGGCTGCCAGGTCAACCTCCATGAATCCCAGTTCAACCTCTCCATGGCTGCCAGGTCAACTCCCATGAATCCCAGTTCAACCTCTCCGTGGCTGCCAGGTCAACCCCCATGAATCCCAGTTCAACCTCTCCGTGGCTGCCAGGTCAACCCCCATGACTCCCAGTTCAACCTCTCCGTGGCTGCCAGGTCAACTCCCATGACTCCCAGTTCAACCTCTCCGTGGCTGCCAGGTCAACTCCCATGAATCCCAGTTCAACCTCTCCATGGCTGCCAGGTCAACTCCCATGACTCCCAGTTCAACCTCTCCGTGGCTGCCAGGTCAACTCCCATGACTCCCAGTTCAACCTCTCCGTGGCTGCCAGGTCAACTCCCATGAATCCCAGTTCAACCTCTCCATGGCTGCCAGGTCAACTCCCATGAATCCCAGTTCAACCTCTCCATGGCTGCCAGGTCAACCCCCATGAATCCCAGTTCAACCTCTCCCTGGCTGCCAGGTCAACTCCCATGAATCCCAGTTCAACCTCTCCATGGCTGCCAGGTCAACCCCCATGAATCCCAGTTCAACCTCTCCATGGCTGCCAGGTCAACTCCCATGAATCCCAGTTCAACCTCTCCCTGGCTGCCAGGTCAACCCCCATGAATCCCAGTTCAACCTCTCCGTGGCTGCCAGGTCAACTCCCATGACTCCCAGTTCAACCTCTCCGTGGCTGCCAGGTCAACTCCCATGAATCCCAGTTCAACCTCTCCGTGGCTGCCAGGTCAACCCCCATGAATCCCAGTTCAACCTCTCCATGGCTGCCAGGTCAACTCCCATGAATCCCAGTTCAACCTCTCCATGGCTGCCAGGTCAACCCCCATGAATCCCAGTTCAACCTCTCCATGGCTGCCAGGTCAACTCCCATGAATCCCAGTTCAACCTCTCCGTGGCTGCCAGGTCAACCCCCATGAATCCCAGTTCAACCTCTCCCTGGCTGCCAGGTCAACCCCCATGAATCCCAGTTCAACCTCTCCATGGCTGCCAGGTCAACCCCCATGAATCCCAGTTCAACCTCTCCATGGCTGCCAGGTCAACTCCCATGAATCCCAGTTCAACCTCTCCCTGGCTGCCAGGTCAACTCCCATGAATCCCAGTTCAACCTCTCCCTGGCTGCCAGGTCAACTCCCATGAATCCCAGTTCAACCTCTCCATGGCTGCCAGGTCAACCCCCATGAATCCCAGTTCAACCTCTCCCTGGCTGCCAGGTCAACCCCCATGAATCCCAGTTCAACCTCTCCCTGGCTGCCAGGTCAACTCCCATGAATCCCAGTTCAACCTCTCCATGGCTGCCAGGTCAACCCCCATGAATCCCAGTTCAACCTCTCCATGGCTGCCAGGTCAACCCCCATGAATCCCAGTTCAACCTCTCCATGGCTGCCAGGTCAACTCCCATGAATCCCAGTTCAACCTCTCCGTGGCTGCCAGGTCAACTCCCATGAATCCCAGTTCAACCTCTCCATGGCTGCCAGGTCAACCCCCATGAATCCCAGTTCAACCTCTCCATGGCTGCCAGGTCAACTCCCATGAATCCCAGTTCAACCTCTCCCTGGCTGCCAGGTCAACCCCCATGAATCCCAGTTCAACCTCTCCATGGCTGCCAGGTCAACTCCCATGAATCCCAGTTCAACCTCTCCGTGGCTGCCAGGTCAACTCCCATGAATCCCAGTTCAACCTCTCCGTGGCTGCCAGGTCAACTCCCATGAATCCCAGTTCAACCTCTCCATGGCTGCCAGGTCAACCCCCATGAATCCCAGTTCAACCTCTCCGTGGCTGCCAGGTCAACTCCCATGACTCCCAGTTCAACCTCTCCATGGCTGCCAGGTCAACTCCCATGAATCCCAGTTCAACCTCTCCATGGCTGCCAGGTCAACCCCCATGAATCCCAGTTCAACCTCTCCCTGGCTGCCAGGTCAACTCCCATGAATCCCAGTTCAACCTCTCCATGGCTGCCAGGTCAACTCCCATGAATCCCAGTTCAACCTCTCCGTGGCTGCCAGGTCAACTCCCATGAATCCCAGTTCAACCTCTCCATGGCTGCCAGGTCAACTCCCATGAATCCCAGTTCAACCTCTCCGTGGCTGCCAGGTCAACCTCCATGGCTCCCAGTTCACACCCAGTGGCTCCCAGTTCAACTCCCATGGTTCCCAGTTCACCCCTTCCCTCTGGAAGGGGTGAACCCAGAGAGAACTGGACAAGCTGGAGAAGGGTCACCACGTGAACTTCATGGAGTTCCACCCATTCCATGATTCCAAGGTCTGCTGAAGACACCAAGAGGTGGAACGGGATGGGCTTTGAGGTCCCATCCAACCCCTTCCATGATTCCAAGGTCTAGCTAAGACACCAAGAGGTGGAACGGGATGGGCTTCGAGGTCCCTTCCATGATTCCAAGGTCTAGCTAAGACACCAAGAGGTGGAACGGGATGGGCTTTGAGGTCCCTTCCATGATTCCAAGGTCTAGCTAAGACACCAAGAGGTGGAACGGGATGGGCTTCGAGGTCCCTTCCATGATTCCAAGGTCTAGCTAAGACACCAAGAGGTGGAACGGGATGGGCTTTGAGGTCCCTTCCATGATTCCAAGGTCTAGCTAAGACACCAAGAGGTGGAACGGGATGGGCTTCGAGGTCCCTTCCATGATTCCAAGGTCTAGCTAAGACACCAAGAGGTGGAACGGGATGGGCTTTGAGGTCCCTTCCATGATTCCAAGGTCTAGCTAAGACACCAAGAGGTGGAACGGGATGGGCTTTGAGGTCCCTTCCATGATTCCAAGGTCTAGCTAAGACACCAAGAGGTGGAACGGGATGGGCTTTGAGGTCCCTTCCATGATTCCAAGGTCTAGCTAAGACACCAAGAGGTGGAACAGGATGGGCTTTGAGGTCCCTTCCATGATTCCAAGGTCTAGCTAAGACACCAAGAGGTGGAACGGGATGGGCTTTGAGGTCCCTTCCATGATTCCAAGGTCTAGCTAAGACACCAAGAGGTGGAACGGGATGGGCTTTGAGGTCCCTTCCATGATTCCAAGGTCTATCTAAGACACCAAGAGGTGGAACGGGATGGGCTTTGAGGTCCCTTCCATGATTCCAAGGTCTAGCTAAGACACCAAGAGGTGGAACGGGATGGGCTTTGAGGTCCCTTCCATGATTCCAAGGTCTATCTAAGACACCAAGAGGTGGAACGGGATGGGCTTTGAGGTCCCTTCCATGATTCCAAGGTCTATCTAAGACACCAAGAGGTGGAACGGGATGGGCTTTGAGGTCCCTTCCATGATTCCAAGGTCTAGCTAAGACACCAAGAGGTGGAACGGGATGGGCTTTGAGGTCCCGTCCATGATTCCAAGGTCTAGCTAAGACACCAAGAGGTGGAACGGGATGGGCTTTGAGGTCCCTTCCATGATTCCAAGGTCTATCTAAGACACCAAGAGGTGGAACGGGATGGGCTTTGAGGTCCCTTCCATGATTCCAAGGTCTATCTAAGACACCAAGAGGTGGAACGGGATGGGCTTTGAGGTCCCTTCCATGATTCCAAGGTCTATCTAAGACACCAAGAGGTGGAACGGGATGGGCTTTGAGGTCCCTTCCATGATTCCAAGGTCTATCTAAGACACCAAGAGGTGGAACGGGATGGGCTTTGAGGTCCCTTCCATGATTCCAAGGTCTAGCTAAGACACCAAGAGGTGGAACGGGATGGGCTTTGAGGTCCCTTCCATGATTCCAAGGTCTATCTAAGACACCAAGAGGTGGAACGGGATGGGCTTTGAGGTCCCTTCCATGATTCCAAGGTCTAGCTAAGACACCAAGAGGTGGAACGGGATGGGCTTTGAGGTCCCTTCCATGATTCCAAGGTCTATCTAAGACACCAAGAGGTGGAACGGGATGGGCTTTGAGGTCCCTTCCATGATTCCAAGGTCTAGCTAAGACACCAAGAGGTGGAACGGGATGGGCTTTGAGGTCCCTTCCATGATTCCAAGGTCTATCTAAGACACCAAGAGGTGGAACGGGATGGGCTTTGAGGTCCCTTCCATGATTCCAAGGTCTAGCTAAGACACCAAGAGGTGGAACGGGATGGGCTTTGAGGTCCCTTCCATGATTCCAAGGTCTATCTAAGACACCAAGAGGTGGAACGGGATGGGCTTTGAGGTCCCTTCCATGATTCCAAGGTCTATCTAAGACACCAAGAGGTGGAACGGGATGGGCTTTGAGGTCCCTTCCATGATTCCAAGGTCTAGCTAAGACACCAAGAGGTGGAACGGGATGGGCTTTGAGGTCCCTTCCATGATTCCAAGGTCTAGCTAAGACACCAAGAGGTGGAACGGGATGGGCTTTGAGGTCCCTTCCATGATTCCAAGGTCTAGCTAAGACACCAAGAGGTGGAACGGGATGGGCTTTGAGGTCCCGTCCATGATTCCAAGGTCTAGCTAAGACACCAAGAGGTGGAACGGGATGGGCTTTGAGGTCCCTTCCATGATTCCAAGGTCTATCTAAGACACCAAGAGGTGGAACGGGATGGGCTTTGAGGTCCCTTCCATGATTCCAAGGTCTATCTAAGACACCAAGAGGTGGAACGGGATGGGCTTTGAGGTCCCTTCCATGATTCCAAGGTCTATCTAAGACACCAAGAGGTGGAACGGGATGGGCTTTGAGGTCCCATCCAACCCCTTCCATGATTCCAAGGTCTATCTAAAACACCAAGAGGTGGAACGGGATGGGCTTTGAGGTCCCTTCCATGATTCCAAGGTCTAGCTAAGACACCAAGAGGTGGAACGGGATGGGCTTTGAGGTCCCTTCCATGATTCCAAGGTCTATCTAAGACACCAAGAGGTGGAACGGGATGGGCTTTGAGGTCCCTTCCATGATTCCAAGGTCTATCTAAGACACCAAGAGGTGGAACGGGATGGGCTTTGAGGTCCCATCCAACCCCTTCCATGATTCCAAGGTCTATCTAAAACACCAAGAGGTGGAACGGGATGGGCTTTGAGGTCCCTTCCATGATTCCAAGGTCTAGCTAAGACACCAAGAGGTGGAACGGGATGGGCTTTGAGGTCCCTTCCATGATTCCAAGGTCTATCTAAGACACCAAGAGGTGGAACGGGATGGGCTTTGAGGTCCCTTCCATGATTCCAAGGTCTATCTAAGACACCAAGAGGTGGAACGGGATGGGCTTTGAGGTCCCTTCCATGATTCCAAGGTCTAGCTAAGACACCAAGAGGTGGAACTGGGATGGGCTTTGATGTCCCTTCCAACCCAACCCAACCCAACCCAACCCAACCCAACCCAACCCAACCCAACCCCTTCCATGATTTCGAGTTCTTCCCACGACACCAAGAGTTGGAACCGCCCGGGCTCTCCCAACCCACCTCATTCCTCACTTCCATAACCCCCCGTAATTCCCGAGCTCCCCCCATTCCGTTTCCCCTCAGGCACCAACCGATGCCCCCAAGGTGCCACGTGCCAGAAGTTCAGGGTCGTGTTCCCGACGCCGGCCGCCCTCTGCGAGCAGATCTGGTCCAACTCGTACCGCTACACCGAGCTGCGGCGCGGCAGCGGCCGCTGCATCCAGATGTGGTTCGACCCCACCTACGGCAACCCCAACGTCGCCGTCGCCCGTTATTACGCCGGCGGCGCCGCCGCCGCCCCCCCAGGACCCCCCCATCTTCTCCTCCTCATCCTCCTCCTCCTGGTGGCCCTGGTGACCCCCATCTGCTCGTCCCTCTGAGGGGTTCGGGGGGTCCCGGCTGCCCCACGTCTCAGGGGGAATAAACACTCCTGTGCCGCTCGGTTTTGGGGTGTTGTGGGAAGGGGGGACCCCCTAATTTAGCCTCCTAGGACCCCCCCATCTTCTCCCGGTGGCCCTGGTGCCCCCCATCTTCTCATCCCTCTGAGGGGTTTGGAGGGTCCCGGCTGCCCCACATCTCAGGGGGAATAAACACTCCTGTGCCGCTCGGTTTTGGGGTGTTGTGGGAAGGGGGGACCCCCTAATTTAGCCTCCTAGGACCCCCCCATCTTCTCCCGGTGGCCCTGGTTCCCCCCATCTGCTCGTCCCTCTGAGGGGTTCGGGGGGTCCCGGCTGCCCCACGTCTCAGGGGGAATAAACACTCCTGTGCCGCTCGGTTTTGGGGTGTTGTGGGAAGGGGGGACCCCCTAATTTAGCCTCCTAGGACCCCCCCATCTTCTCCCGGTGGCCCTGGTGCCCCCCATCTTCTCATCCCTCTGAGGGGTTCGGGGGGTCCCGGCTGCCCCATGTCTCAGGGGGAATAAACACTCCTGTGCCGCTCGGTTTTGGGGTGTTGTGGGAAGGGGGGACCCCCTAATTTAGCCTCCTAGGACCCCCCCATCTTCTCCCGGTGGCCCTGGTGCCCCCCATCTTCTCATCCCTCTGAGGGGTTTGGAGGGTCCCGGCTGCCCCGCGTCTCAGGGGGAATAAACACTCCTGTGCCGCTCGGTTTTGGGGTGTAGGGGGAAGGGGGGACCCCCTAATTTAGCATCCTAGGACCCCCCCATCTTCTCCCGGTGGCCCTGGTGCCCCCCATCTTCTCATCCCTCTGAGGGGTTTGGAGGGTCCCGGCTGCCCCGCGTCTAAGGGGGAATAAACACTCCTGTGCCGCTCGGTTTTGGGGTGTTGTGGGAAGGGGGGATCCCCTAATTTAGCCTCCTAGGACCCCCCCATCTTCTCCTGGTGGCCCTGGTGCCCCCCATCTTCTCATCCCTCTGAGGGGTTTGGAGGGTCCCGGCTGCCCCACGTCTCAGGGGGAATAAACACTCCTGTGCCGCTCGGTTTTGGGGTGTAGGGGGAAGGGGGGACCCCCCAATGTAGCCGCCATGACACACAGGGGGTGTTCCGCCCCAAAGAAAATGAAAAATCTCGAAGAAAAGGGGGTCCGGGGGGGGGGTGGGAAGTGTCCCCAAAGAGCCCAGGGGTCAGCGGGACCCCAGGGTGGGATGGGGGAAAGTGGGGGACCCCCTCAGGACCCCGAACTTGGGGGGGTGGGTTTTGGGGGGTTCCTGATGGGTCAAAGGCTGCACCAGGGGCTGATTTGGAGGGGGTCGGTTGTGTCCCCCCCTGGTTCCGTGAGGCCCATGGGGGGAGTTGAACCCCGAAATGGGGACAAGGGGGGGGTGGGACGGGGGGAAATGGGGTGAACTGGGAGGGGGGACAAGGGGGAGAAAGGAGGGAGCCAAGGGGGGAATGGGATGGGGGGGACAAGGGGGCCCCCCGCGCATCTCCCCGGAGCTCCCACCGCCTTGTCCCCGCCCCCTCGGCTCACCCCGCGCTCCCATTGGCTCCTCCCCACTATAGCCACGCCCCCTCACCCTTTTCCGCTCTCCCATTGGCTCCCTCCCTGCTCTAGCCCCGCCCCCTCGTCCCTCCCCCTCGTCCCGCACCTCCCCTGCACTTCCGCCCCCCTTAGCCCCGCCCCTTGGGCTCACACTGCTCCCTTCAAGCCCCGCCCCCTTAGCCCCTTCCCGCTCTCCCATTGGCTCCCTCCCCCTTTGGCCTCACCCCGCGCTCCCATTGGCTCCCGCCGCTCTCAAGCCCCGCCCCTCTGCCTTTCCCGCTCTCCCATTGGCTACCGCCCCCTTACCGCCCACTCTCTCCTTAGCCCCGCCCCCTCGGCTCACCCCGCGCTCCCATTGGCTTCCGGCCCGCTCAAGCCCCGCCCCCGCGCCTCTTCCCGCTCTCCCATTGGCTCCCGCCCCGCTCAAGCCCCGCCCCCTCTCCCTTTCCCGCCCTCCCATTGGTTCCCGCCCCCTTCCCTTCGTCTCCCGCCCCCTTCCCGCCCGCTCTCCCCTTATCCCCGCCCCTTCGTCTCTCCCCGCGCTCCCATTGGTTCCCGCCCCGCTCAAGCCCCGCCCCCTCTCTCTTTCCCGCCCTCCCATTGGCTCCCGCCCCGCTGTCCTTCAGTCTCCCGCCTCCTTCCCGCCCGCTCTCCCCTTATCCCCGCCCCCTCGTCTCTCCCCGAGCTCCCATTGGCTCCCGCCCCGCTCGAGCCCCGCCCCCTCTCCCTTTCCCGCCCTCCCATTGGCTCCCGCCCCTTCCCCGCTTTCCCCTCAGTCTCCCGCCTCCTTCCCGCCCGCTCTCCCCTTATCCCCGCCCCTTCGTCTCTCCCCGAGCTCCCATTGGCTCCCGCCCCGCTCTAGCCCCGCCCCCTCGCCGCTTCCCGCCCTCCCATTGGCTCCCCCGCCGTTAGCCCCGCCCCCCGGCGCCATTGGCTGTGTGGCGGCTCGGGCCATGGCGGGTCCGCCGGCGCCCCCCTGGTACCACCGGGACCTGAGCCGCGCGGCCGCCGAGGAGCAGCTGGCGAGGGCCGGGAGGGACGGCAGCTTCCTCGTCAGGGACAGCGAGAGCGTCAGCGGCGCCTACGCGCTCTGCCTCCTGTGAGCGGCGCTGGGGGCACTGGGGGGGACTGGGAGCGCTGGGAGGGGGACTGGGGCGACTGAGGGGCACTGGGAGGGGTTCTGGGGTGACTGGGGGGCACTGGGAGGGGGACTGGGGGGCACTGGGAGGGGAACTGGGGGGCACTGGAGCGCTGGGAGGGGGACTGGGCAGGACTGGGAGCACTGGGAGGGGGTCTGGGGCGACTGAGGGGCACTGGGAGGGGAACTGGGGGACACTGGGAGGGGAACTGGGGGGCACTGGGAGCGCTGGGAGAGGGACTGGGCAGGACTGGGAGCGCTGGGAGGGGATCTGGGGCGACTGAGGGGCACTGGGAGGGGAACTGGGGGGCACTGGGAGCGCTGGGAGGGGGACTGGGGGGGACTGGGAGCACTGGGAGGGGAACTGGAGGGCACTGAGAGCGCTGGGAGGGGCGCTGGGGGGGACTGGGAGCACTGGGAAGGGGACTGGGGGGGACTGGGAGCACTGGGAGGGGGTCTGGGGTGACTGAGGGGCACTGGGAGGGGGACTGGGGGGCACTGGGAGGGGAACTGGGGGGCACTGGGAGCGCTGGGAGGGGGACTGGGCAGGACTGGGAGCACTGGGAGGGGGTCTGGGGCGACTGAGGGGCACTGGGAGGGGAACTGGGGGGCACTGGGAGCGCTGGGAGGGGGACTGGGCAGGACTGGGAGCACTGGGAGGGGGTCTGGGGCGACTGAGGGGCACTGGGAGGGGAACTGGGGGGCACTGGGAGCGCTGGGGGGGGACTGGGAGCACTGGGAGGGGAACTGGGGGGCACTGGGAGCGCTGGGAGGGGGACTGGGGGGGACTGGGAGCACTGGGAGGGGTTCTGGGGCAACTGAGGGGCACTGGGAGCGCTGGGAGGGGGTCTGGGGGCGACTGGGTGGCACTAGGAGGGGAACTGGGGGACACTGGGAGCGCTGAGAGGGGGACTGGGGGCGACTGGGCGGGAATGGGAGGGGAACTGGGGGGCAATGGGAGCGCTGGGAGGGGGACTGGGAGGGCACGGGGAGAGCTGGGAGGGGGGCTGGAAAAGGACTGAGAGCACTGGCAGCGCTGGGAGGGGACCTGGGGGGACTGGGAACGCTGGGAGGGGGACTGGGAGCACTGGGAGGGGAACTGGAAAAGGACTGAGAGCACTGGCAGTACTGGGAGGGAGAGTGGGAGCGCTGGGAGAGGGACTGGGAGTACTGGGACAGGGACTGGGGGGCGCTGGAAGGGAGACTAGAGAAGGACTGAGAGCGCTGGGAGGACTGGTGGGGACTGGGAGCACTGGGAGGGGGACTAGGGGGGACTGGGAGCGCTGGGAAGGGGACTAGTGGGAACTGGGAGCGCTGGGAAGGGGACTAGGGGGGACTGGGAGCGCTGGGAAGGGGACTAGGGGGGACTGGGAGCGCTGGGAAGGGGACTAGGGGGGACTGGGAGCGCTGGGAAGGGGACTAGGGGGGACTAGGAGTGCTGGGAAGGGGACTAGTGGGAACTGGGAGCGCTGGGAAGGGGACTAGTGGGAACTGGGAGCGCTGGGAAGGGGACTAGGGGGGACTGGGAGCGCTGGGAAGGGGACTAGTGGGAACTGGGAGTGCTGGGAAGGGGACTAGGGGGGACTGGGAGCGCTGGGAAGGGGACTAGGGGGCACTGGGAGCGCTGGGAAGGGGACTAGGGGGCACTGGGAGCACTGGGAAGGGGACTAGGGGGGACTGGGAGCGCTGGGAAGGGGACTAGGGGGCACTGGGAGCACTGGGAAGGGGACTAGGGGGGACTGGGAGCGCTGGGAAGGGGACTAGGGGGGACTAGGAGTGCTGGGAAGGGGACTAGTGGGAACTGGGAGCGCTGGGAAGGGGACTAGTGGGAACTGGGAGCGCTGGGAAGGGGACTAGGGGGGACTGGGAGCGCTGGGAAGGGGACTAGTGGGAACTGGGAGCGCTGGGAAGGGGACTAGTGGGAACTGGGAGCGCTGGGAAGGGGACTAGGGGGCACTGGGAGCGCTGGGAAGGGGACTAGTGGGAACTGGGAGCGCTGGGAAGGGGACTAGGGGGGACTGGGAGCGCTGGGAAGGGGACTAGGGGGGACTGGGAGCGCTGGGAAGGGGACTAGGGGGGAACTGGGAGCGCTGGGAAGGGGACTAGTGGGAACTGGGAGCGCTGGGAAGGGGACTGGGGGGAACTGGGAGCGCTGGGAAGGGGACTAGGGGGGACTGGGAGTGCTGGGAGGGGGACTGGAAAAGGGCTGAGAGCACTGGCAGCACTGAGGGGGCGACTGGGAGCACTGGGAGGAGGACTGGGGGGGACTGGGAGCACTGGGAGGAGGACGGGGGGACTGGGAGAGCTGGGAGGAGGACAGGGGGGACTGGGAGAGCTGGGAGGGGAACTGGGAGCTCTGGAAGGGGAACTGGGAGCGCTGGGAGGGGAACTGAGGGGGACTGGGAGCACTGGGAGGGGAACTGGAAAAGGACTGAGAGCACTGGCAGCACTGGGAGGGGGACTGGGAGCACTGGGAGGGGGAATGGGAGGGGAGTGGGAGGAGGACTGGGAGGACTGGGAGCAGAGTGGGAGGGGACTGGGAAGGGCTGGGGGGGACTGGGGGCGCTGGGAAGGAGACTGGAGGCACTGGGAGGGGGACTAGGAGCCCTGGGAGGGGACTGGGAGGAGGACTGGGAGGACTGGGAGCAGAGTGGGAAGGGGACTGGGAGCACTGGGAAGGGGACTGGGAGCACTGGGAGGAGGACTGGGGGGACTGGGAGCACTGGGAAGGGGACTGGGAGCACTGGGAAGGGGACTGGGAGCACTGGGAGGAGGACTGGGGGGACTGGGAGCAGAGTGGGAAGGGGACTGGGAGCACTGGGAAGGGGACTGGGAGCACTGGGAGGAGGACTGGGGGGACTTGAGTGCTGGGAGAGGGACTGAGAGCCACAAACTGGGAGCAAGGAGAGGGGCACTGGGAGTCACAAACTGGGAGCAACTGGGGGGCACTGGGAGGCACAAACTGGGAGCAACTGGGGGGCACTGGGAGGCACAAACTGGGAGCAACTGGGGCGCGCTGGGAGCTGCAAACTGGGAGCAACTGGGGGGCACTGGGAGCTGCAAACTGGGAGCTACTGGAGGACACTGGGAGCTGCAAACTGGGAGCTGCAAACTGGGAGCTACTGGGGGGCACTGGGAGCTGCTAACTGGGAGCAACTGGGGGGCACTGGGAGACACAAACTGGGAGCAACTGGGGGGCGCTGGGAGCTGCAAACTGGGAGCAACTGGGGGGCACTGGGAGACACAAACTGGGAGCAACTGGGGGGCGCTGGGAGACACAAACTGGGAGCAACTGGGGGGCGCTGGGAGCTGCAAACTGGGAGCAACTGGGGGGCACTGGGAGACACAAACTGGGAGCAACTGGGGGGCGCTGGGAGACACAAACTGGGAGCAACTGGGGGGCACTGGGAGCCACAAACTCGGAGCAAGGAGAGGGGCACTGGGAGTCACAAACTGGGAGCAACTGGGGGGCACTGGGAGACACAAACTGGGAGCAACTGGGGGGCGCTGGGAGCTGCAAACTGGGAGCAACTGGGGGGCACTGGGAGCTGCAAACTGGGAGCTATTGGAGAGCACTGGGAGCTGTAAACTGGGAGCTACTGGGGGACATGGGGAGCTGCAAACTGGGAGCTACTGGGGGGCACTGGGAGCTGCAAACTGGGAGCTACTGGGGGGCACTGGGAGCTGCTAACTGGGAGCTACTGGGGGACATGGGGAGCTGCAAACTGGGTGCTACTGGGGGGCACTGGGAGCTGCTAACTGGGAGCAACTGGGAGGCACAAACTGGGAGCAACTGGGGGGCGCTGGGAGCTGCAACCTGGGAGCAACTGGGGGGCACTGGGGGCTGCAAAATGGGAGCAACTGGGGGGCACTGGGAGCTGCAAACTGGGTGCTACTGGAGGACACTGGGAGCTGCAAACTGGGAGCTACTGGGGGGCACTGGGAGCTGCAAACTGGGAGCTACTGGGGGGCACTGGGAGCTGCAAACTGGGAGCTACTGGGGGACATGGGGAGCTGCAAACTGGGAGCTACTGGGGGGCACTGGGAGCTGCAAACTGGGAGCAACTGGGGGGCACTGGGAGCTGCAAACTGGGTGCTACTGGAGGACACTGGGAGCTGCAAACTGGGAGCTACTGGGGGGCACTGGGAGCTGCAAACTGGGGGGCACTAGGGGGCGCTGGAAGCCACAGACTGGGAGCTACTGGGGGACACTGGGAGCCACAAGGTGGGAGGAACTGGGAGCCGCAAACTTGGAGCAAGTGGGGAGCGCTGGGAGCTACTGGGAACAACTGGGAGCTGCAAACTGGGAGGCACTGGGGGGCACTGGGAGCCACAAACTGGGATCTGCTGGGGGTACTGGGAGCCAGAGACTGGGAGCTTTAAAGTGGGAGGAACTGGGAGCCGCAAACTGGGAGCTACTGGGGGCACTGGGAGCCACAGACTGGGG
>JAUNZM010002560.1:0-37835 GCA_033459285.1 Clamator glandarius | reverse complement strand
CGTATTGGTTGGTTGGCTCACAACAGACCTTGTTGGCCTTTCCTACGATTCTTACCCATCAATGCTTGACCCTTTCATTACCACTGTCAAGCTCTAGAGAGTCAAAACCATCCCAGCTGCTGGAAGGAGCCTCTTCAATGACCCCAGTCACATAAATACGCTCGCTTCTGCATTCCCATGGGCAGATAGCTTCTCTGAACACAAACATGACCTAAGAGTAACTCATCTGAGTGCTTGAGGCCAGCTCTGTCTCCTCTCCCAGCAAGAGACTCTCCAGGACATTCCTCAGTGCTCAGGGTCTGCTTAATGTTACCCCATGAAAAGGTCCTCAGAGCACGTGCCATTAGCTCAGCAAGGAGGGACGCACGACTGTGCTCCTCAGCTCTGCACATATATATATATATTTAAATAGAAATACCTGTATTACTTACACACCAGTCAGTACCAGTGCTGCATCCAGCTCTATCCTTGCAACAAATGATACAACTGCCTTTTTGGGTCACTGACATTGAGTACCTGATCTCAACTTGTAAAATAAGCCAGCTAATGAAGTCTTCTCCAGACATCCATTAAGAGTCTCTAACATTAATTTTATGTAAAAGTCCAATAAGTTTCGTCACTGGATTAACATTACAGACTTGTAGCAGATTCTTAAATCCACTCCAGCAGTGGCAGGAGCACTCCAGGCACTTCCCTGGGGAGCAGTGCATGAGGAGAGAAAAGCAAGGCAAGGCTGAGGTGGCCTTTCACTCTCTGCCTTCTGTCCTCTCTCTCCCCTACATCACAGGGGACACCTCCCCTCCAGTTCAGCAGATCTGCACATCCCATCACACCGTAAAACCCACCAGATCACTGCTTTGCAACTGGCTGATTTATAAAGCAGCGCTCACAAGCCACCAGTGCCCTTCGAAGATGAAAGTGGGAAATCATCATAAAATCACCATATCATCAAATCACAAAACGGTTTGAGTTGGAAAGGACTTCAAAGCCCATCCAGTTCCATCCCCTGCCAGGGGCAGGGACACCTCCCTCTGGATGAGGTTGCTCAAAGCTCCATCCAACCTGGCCTTGAACACCTCCTGGGATTGGAAAGGACCTCTAAGCCAGTTCCAACCCCTGCCAGGGGCAGGGACACCTCCCCTGGATGCGGTTGCTCCAAGCTACATCCAACCTTTCAGGGCTGCCTGCTGTAAAGGTTGATTTATTACCTGCTGGTCCTAAAATGGTAAACATTTAAGATCCAGCTAAATATTGTAACACAGACATCCCTAAAGAACAGATGTCCAGAGAGAGTGGCAGAGATGAATAATGAAGAGAAATGGCAGAGATCCCATTGGACGGTGCCCAGGGATGGGGACATGGGTGACAATGGCATGGGAGCACACAACTCTTGCAAGGCTAAAGGGCATTTATGCACCATGGAGTGCAAGAACAGCTGGAGAGAGAAATAAAATGGAGTTTGCTGCCTCCTTCCCTGCCGTGGTCCTCTACAGCTGCAGTGAGCTGAGAGCTGTGTTCGTGCTGCAGAGGGGAGATGTTGGATCGTCACGGTAGAGGGACAGTAATCGGTGGCACTGCCGAAGGGCTCAGTTTTTGAAGAAGGACTTGGTCACAGGCGGGTGACACAGCACACGTAAGGGTAAATGGGAAGCAAGGTGAAAAAACCACACTCAAGGTGGCCTCTCCAGACCACCTCCCTATGGACACAGCACATCTCCAGCCACTCCTCTCCCACTTTATCCTTGGTCCTGGCGCGACATCTCCCAGATGCAGAATCCAGCATTTGCTCCTCTTTCCTTTCATGGCAGTCATGGTTGAGACCCCAGAGCGGGGGTTATTCCACAGCAGAGGGCACGGGCGTTTCTGAATGGCAGGAAGGTGTCCAAGGGAAGAACTGGGGGGGCTGGGGGATTTACTAAGAGAGGGACTGAAAAGCCACGTGGATGTCGTATTTGCCCCATGGTTTAGTGGTTGGCTTGCCAGTGTTCAGGATGCAAATGGACTTGATCTGAAAGGTCTTTTCAAACTTAAATGGCTCTGTGATTCGAGGATTCCCTTAGGAACGGGCTGGTGCTGCACCACGGCCGTGCGAGAAAACCCACAATCCGTATTCTGAGTTGGGGCTCCAGTTTATTTCAGTCACAAGCTGCATTTCTATAAGACAACAGGACTTCTTAGAAGTTGCGCTGCCTTCCAGCTCCTGGCACCAGGAGACGCGTGCCACACGGTGAGGTCACAGTGGTGGGACGCAGGTGTCACAGTGACCCAGGGCACTTGTAGAGCTGCTGCCCAGGCATCAGACGCCACAGCCCTTCAGCCGCTGACAGGCAGGACTGCGTCTCGCTGCTCAGCCAAAGGGACGAGGCTCCAGGCTGAAACCCAGCTCAGCCACACAACACAACATGGAGTCACCTTCTCCAGACGCATCCTCCGACACGGAGGAGCCTGGTTTGGTGCCTCCATCTTCTCCCAGCCACGCAGCTGGTGATATGGCAGCACCCGGGGATGCTGCCAGCGCACCTCTCCCAGGAGAGAACTTCCAAGGTAAGGCTGAGGAGTGCGGGGTGTCCAGCCTCTGGTATCATTGGTGGGAGGAGAGCTGTGCCAAACCCAGCCCCTCTTCAGCCCACAGATTCCTCAGGAACCTCTGGAACATCGCCGGCAGCCATCGCTTCCAATCAATCTGGTGGGCCGACGATGGACAAAGCATCGTCATTGCAGAAAATCTCTTTGTCAAGGAAGTCCTGGGGAGGAAGATCTTTGAGACTGAGTCCATGGGAGGCTTCATCCTCCAACTGAGCCTCCACGGATTCCAACCAATAGAAGGAGATTCTTCCATCTCTATCTCCATCGAGAAGCTGCAAGCAATAGCAGCAGCAGGATCTTCTCTGGGCAAGGTACGTGAGTTCCTCCCACATGAGAGAACCCTCCAGACATTTGGTGGGGACAGGGTCACGTTCAGCTAGAAGAAACCTTTCCCAGGCAGGGAGCGAGGATCGGGGTGGGAGCACGTGGCCTGAGTTTGTCTCGGGGTCGTTGTCAGGAATTCTAAGGGCAGGATTTTGGAGGAGCAGAAGTGCTGACCACAGGGACTTGGTTACAGCTGTGAAAAGCAAGCACAGTCCCATCACTTGGGGCTCTTTCTGTGATTGCTCTTGATCTGGCTGACCCAAAAGTTCCAATCTTCTTGTGGCATCTACTGAACACTGACCATTCCACGCTGAGGGATTTGGGGGTTCTCCATCATTTTTCAGGCTTGGAAAATCCTATGCTTCTCTCCTCCCAAATACTCAGAACCCCAGCATGGTCACCGCTTAGAAAAGCTCCATCCCAACATTTTATTCGGCCTAAGCTGGAGGTTGCACAGGCCACTGAGAGCCCTTTGTCCCAGCCAAAGGCTTGGCTAGAGAATCTCTGTCTTCCTCCTGGCAATGCTGGCACTGACTCCTGTCCTTTGCGCTCTGCAGCTGCACTTCTTCCACAGCCCCTGCTTCCAGAGAGATCAGCCTGAGCTCCTCAGGAGGGGCAACCAACGCCCTGGGGACAGAGAGCAAGCCCCAGCTACAGCTCCACGCAGCCCCGGGCAGGAGGACGAGCGGCCAAAGAAGAGACGAGCGGATGCTCCGACGGCGACTGGAGCAGCGGAGGAGAAGGACCCCCAGAGCTGCGCAGCCCCCAGCCCCACAGTGACCGAGCCATGGGCTGATCCCGACGCCCCGAGCACCAGTGCCGGTCCAGCCCTGGCCAAACGGCGCCGCACACAGAGCCCTGAGAAGATCCCGGAGGCGGCTCTGACTCCATCTGAGGCTTCACCCCAGCGTCGCTCACCTCCTGCCCCACAAGACATTGAGCCCCCTCACCAGGCAGCTCCCGGGCCCAGTTGGCTCCCTTGGCTGGGCAGCAGCTCTAGCCCAGCTCAATCCCCTCCTCCAGAGCCTGCGAGGGATGCGCTGCCAGCACCTCGGCATGAGGAGCAGAACAACTCCCCGAGACCTGCAGCCCCCAGCCCCACAGCCACCGAGCCATGGGCTGACTCCGACGCCCCGAGCACCAGTGCCGGTCCAGCCCCGGCCAGACGGCGCCGCACAGACAGCCCTGAGAACATCCCAGAGGCTGCTCCGGCTCCATCTGCGCCTTCACCTCAGCGCCGCTCACCTCCTGCCCCACTGTTCTTTGGGCCCCCTCCACGCCCAGATTGGTGGCCAGGTCCAGATCCTGGGCAGCTCCCCGGGGCTGCCGTCCTTCCATTCCACCCTCCAGCACCTCGTGATGCTCCCGCACCACAGCCACCACCCTTCCAAGCTCGCATCTTCCGACACTGCCCGACCTGCTCCTGCCCACCCCACGACCCGGCTGCCCGACACGGCGATGGGCTTTGAAACGGGTCGGCTGGAAACAGCAGCGAGTCATGTTGAAGATGTAGAAACACCTTAGTCTAGGAATAAGTAATAAACAGTGTTTGGTTTTGATCAAAACTCCACTTTTCATGTTGCCCTGTCCTGTCTCTGGAGTCTCACAGTCGCTCTCCCGACACTCGGGAAGGGTTTGAGCTCAACCCAGCCAAGAGCCGACCTGGGGCTGCTCCGGCAGCTGCACCAGCACCCTCATCGCCTCTCCAGCCAAACCAGTGCCCCAGAGCTCCTGGATAGCAAGGGTTACAGACTGAAACATATCTGATAGTGTCATGAATGCTGGAAACACTGATTCTGAGAGAACGTGCCACTTGTACCAAACTAGGCGTTGAAAACTTTCAGGCTTGTACCACCGTCTCTAGCAGAGGACACTCAGTCCATTCCTCATTTGGGTTTTCTGAGCCAGTGGTCTCTAGAGTGCACTGTGCAAGATAATCCACAGCGCAGGAATTAAACGTTTCACCTTCTATTTATTTTCATGTTATTTATATATTCTTATACAAAGATGGTAGATTCTCAACAAGAAATGACTTCTTTACAACATGTTGGCATGAGACAGGGAGCAACCTTGAAAATGTCTTGTAGCACATAGAGATTTGCTACTTCTCTTGCAGCAGAGAGCTTAAAAGAGTTCTCAAATTGACAGAAGTTCTGTTTTACAAATAGACAAGCAGCAGCTGTCAGTCGTACGCTACCTGGCAGATACTGTCCAAAAGCCAAACACCTTCAGGTACCTGTTCAAGGTGAAGGTGCCTCTCAAACAACAAGGGAGGAAGTAACTGCTTTTTGAAAAGAGCTAACACCAGGGAGAAAATGTTCAGTAAAAACCCCACAGTGCAACACCTTTTTGCAAGCACAAAGTTTGCGAGCACAGCTGGCTGAGGGCAGGGATGGTGGGTGTCTACCAGCAAAGAAAAGCCTTTGTCTAAGCAGTGGAAGCATGTGCTTCTTCCATTTGCACCTATACACCTGCATGAGGTGTCATCAAACCCAAGTGTCAAAATAAACTGGACTTGGATCCAGCACTTTGGAGCTCTAGACGAAAATCATAGAATCTTTAAGGCTGGAAAAGCCCTCTAAGCTCATCCAGTCCAACCATCAGCCCAACCCCACTGTGCTCGCTAAACCATGTCCTGAAGTGTCACATCTACACTTTTTGAACACAATATTTTCCAAGCTAATAAAGCGTAGGGAATCACAGAGCTCTCCCTAAAAAATATTGTTATTAACAACATAACAATACTTGTTTAGCAAGGACAAAAAAGGGGGGTGCCATTAATAGAGTAAACTTCAAAACATGTTTTCAATAATTGCTCGTTTTTATCACCTATTTTTTCTATTTCTACTGCCTGTGTATGCCTTACAGGCTAAGTCCAGCCTTCCTGGACCCCTTTGCCCTTGAGGGCTGCCTCCCAAGGGACTCTGACAACCACGCTCCTGAACAGACCAAAGTCTGCCCTCTGGAAACCCAAGGCAGCAGTTCTGCCGACCCCCTTCCTTACTCCTCAAAGAATCAAAATCTCTATAATTTCATAATCACTATACGGAAGACGGCCTCCATCCACCACATCACCACAAATCCTTCTCTGTTCACAAACAACAAGTCCAACGGGTGCCTTCCTTACTTGGTTCATGAAGGTCTCTTCCATGTGCTCCAGGAACCTCCTGGATTGTTTCCACTCTGCTGTACTGGATTTCCAGTAGACGTGGTAAGTTGAAGCCCACCATGAGAACAAGGGCTAACAATCGCAAGAATTCTCCCAACTCCTTATAGAATATTGAATTTTTCTACGTATTGGTTGGTTGGCTCACAACAGACCTTGTTGGCCTTTCCTACGATTCTTACCCATCAATGCTTGACCCTTTCATTACCACTGTCAAGCTCTAGAGAGTCAAAACCATCCCAGCTGCTGGAAGGAGCCTCTTCAATGACCCCAGTCACATAAATACGCTCGCTTCTGCATTCCCATGGGCAGATAGCTTCTCTGAACACACCCATGACCTAAGAGTAACTCATCTGAGTGCTTGAGGCCAGCTCTGTCTCCTCTCCCAGCAAGAGACTCTCCAGGACATTCCTCAGTGCTCAGGGTCTGCTTAATGTTACCCCATGAAAAGGTCCTCAGAGCACGTGCCATTAGCTCAGCAAGGAGGGACGCACGACTGTGCTCCTCAGCTCTGCACATATATATATATATTTAAATAGAAATACCTGTATTACTTACACACCAGTCAGTACCAGTGCTGCATCCAGCTCTATCCTTGCAACAAATGATACAACTGCCTCTTTGGGTCACTGACATTGAGTATCTGATCTCAACTTGTAAAATAAGCCAGCTAATGAAGTCTTCTCCAGACATCCATTAAGAGTCTCTAACATTAATTTTATGTAAAAGTCCAATAAGTTTCGTCACTGGATTAACATTACAGACTTGTAGCAGATTCTTAAATCCACTCCAGCAGTGGCAGGAGCACTCCAGGCACTTCCCTGGGGAGCAGTGCATGAGGAGAGAAAAGCAAGGCAAGGCTGAGGTGGCCTTTCACTCTCTGCCTTCTGTCCTCTCTCTCCCCTACATCACAGGGGACACCTCCCCTCCAGTTCAGCAGATCTGCACATCCCATCACACCGTAAAACCCACCAGATCACTGCTTTGCAACTGGCTGATTTATAAAGCAGCGCTCACAAGCCACCAGTGCCCTTCGAAGATGAAAGTGGGAAATCATCATAAAATCACCATATCATCAAATCACAAAACGGTTTGAGTTGGAAAGGACTTCAAAGCCCATCCAGTTCCATCCCCTGCCAGGGGCAGGGACACCTCCCTCTGGATGAGGTTGCTCAAAGCTCCATCCAACCTGGCCTTGAACACCTCCTGGGATTGGAAAGGACCTCTAAGCCAGTTCCAACCCCTGCCAGGGGCAGGGACACCTCCCCTGGATGCGGTTGCTCCAAGCTACATCCAACCTTTCAGGGCTGCCTGCTGTAAAGGTTGATTTATTACCTGCTGGTCCTAAAATGGTAAACATTTAAGATCCAGCTAAATATTGTAACACAGACATCCCTAAAGAACAGATGTCCAGAGAGAGTGGCAGAGATGAATAATGAAGAGAAATGGCAGAGATCCCATTGGACGGTGCCCAGGGATGGGGACATGGGTGACAATGGCATGGGAGCACACAACTCTTGCAAGGCTAAAGGGCATTTATGCACCATGGAGTGCAAGAACAGCTGGAGAGAGAAATAAAATGGAGTTTGCTGCCTCCTTCCCTGCCGTGGTCCTCTACAGCTGCAGTGAGCTGAGAGCTGTGTTCGTGCTGCAGAGGGGAGATGTTGGATCGTCACGGTAGAGGGACAGTAATCGGTGGCACTGCCGAAGGGCTCAGTTTTTGAAGAAGGACTTGGTCACAGGCGGGTGACACAGCACACGTAAGGGTAAATGGGAAGCAAGGTGAAAAAACCACACTCAAGGTGGCCTCTCCAGACCACCTCCCTATGGACACAGCACATCTCCAGCCACTCCTCTCCCACTTTATCCTTGGTCCTGGCGCGACATCTCCCAGATGCAGAATCCAGCATTTGCTCCTCTTTCCTTTCATGGCAGTCATGGTTGAGACCCCAGAGCGGGGGTTATTCCACAGCAGAGGGCACGGGCGTTTCTGAATGGCAGGAAGGTGTCCAAGGGAAGAACTGGGGGGGCTGGGGGATTTACTAAGAGAGGGACTGAAAAGCCACGCGGATGTCGTATTTTCCCCACGGTTTAGTGGTTGGCTTGCCAGTGTTCAGGATGCAAATGGACTTGATCTGAAAGGTCTTTTCAAACTTAAATGGCTCTGTGATTCGAGGATTCCCTTAGGAACGGGCTGGTGCTGCACCACGGCCGTGCGAGAAAACCCACAATCCGTATTCTGAGTTGGGGCTCCAGTTTATTTCAGTCACAAGCTGCATTTCTATAAGACAACAGGACTTCTTAGAAGTTGCGCTGCCTTCCAGCTCCTGTCACCAGGAGACGCGTGCCACACGGTGAGGTCACAGTGGTGGGACGCAGGTGTCACAGTGACCCAGGGCACTTTTAGAGCTGCTGCCCAGGCATCAGACGCCACAGCCCTTCAGCCGCTGACAGGCAGGACTGCGTCTCGCTGCTCAGCCAAAGGGACGAGGCTCCAGGCTGAAACCCAGCTCAGCCACACAACACAACATGGAGTCACCTTCTCCAGACGCATCCTCCGACACGGAGGAGCCTGGTTTGGTGCCTCCATCTTCTCCCAGCCACGCAGCTGGTGATATGGCAGCACCCGGGGATGCTGCCAGCGCACCTCTCCCAGGAGAGAACTTCCAAGGTAAGGCTGAGGAGTGCGGGGTGCCCAGCCTCTGCTATCATTGGTGGGAGGAGAGCTGTGCCAAACCCAGCCCCTCTTCAGCCCACAGATTCCTCAGGAACCTCTGGAACATCGCCGGCAGCCATCGCTTCCAATCAATCTGGTGGGCCGACGATGGACAAAGCATCGTCATTGCAGAAAATCTCTTTGTCAAGGAAGTCCTGGGGAGGAAGATCTTTGAGACTGAGTCCATGGGAGGCTTCATCCTCCAACTGAGCCTCCACGGATTCCAACCAATAGAAGGAGATTCTTCCATCTCTATCTCCATCGAGAAGCTGCAAGCAATAGCAGCAGCAGGATCTTCTCTGGGCAAGGTACGTGAGTTCCTCCCACATGAGAGAACCTTCCAGACATTTGGTGGGGACAGGGTCACGTTCAGCTAGAAGAAACCTTTCCCAGGCAGGGAGCGAGGATCGGGGTGGGAGCACGTGGCCTGAGTTTGTCTCGGGGTCGTTGTCAGGAATTCTAAGGGCAGGATTTTGGAGGAGCAGAAGTGCTGACCACAGGGACTTGGTTACAGCTGTGAAAAGCAAGCACAGTCCCATCACTTGGGGCTCTTTCTGTGATTGCTCTTGATCTGGCTGAACCAAAAGTTCCAATCTTCTTGTGGCATCTACTGAACACTGACCATTCCACGCTGAGGGATTTGGGGGTTCTCCATCATTTTTCAGGCTTGGAAAACCCTATGCTTCTCTCCTCCCAAATACTCAGAACCCCAGCATGGTCACCGCTTAGAAAAGCTCCATCCCAACATTTTATTCGGCCTAAGCTGGAGGTTGCACAGGCCACTGAGAGCCCTTTGTCCCAGCCAAAGGCTTGGCTAGAGAATCTCTGTCTTCCTCCTGGCAATGCTGGCACTGACTCCTGTCCTTTGCGCTCTGCAGCTGCACATCTTCCACAGCCCCTGCTTCCAGAGAGATCAGCCCGAGCTCCTCAGGAGGGGCAACCAACGCCCTGGGGACAGAGAGCAAGCCCCAGCTACAGCTCCACGCAGCCCCGGGCAGGAGGACGAGCGGCCAAAGAAGAGACGAGCGGATGCTCCGACGGCGACTGGAGCAGCGGAGGAGAAGGACCCCCAGAGCTGCGCAGCCCCCAGCCCCACAGTGACCGAGCCATGGGCTGATCCCGACGCCCCGAGCACCAGTGCCGGTCCAGCCCCGGCCAAACGGCGCCGCACACAGAGCCCTGAGAAGATCCTGGAGGCGGCTCTGACTCCATCTGAGGCTTCACCCCAGCGTCGCTCACCTCCTGCCCCACAAGATATTGAGCCCCCTCACCAGGCAGCTCCCGGGCCCAGTTGGCTCCCTTGGCTGGGCAGCAGCTCTAGCCCAGCTCAATCCCCTCCTCCAGAGCCTGCGAGGGATGCGCTGCCAGCACCTCGGCATGAGGAGCAGGAGAACAACTCCCCGAGACCTGCAGCCCCCAGCCCCACAGCCACCGAGCCATGGGCTGACTCCGACGCCCCGAGCACCAGTGCCGGTCCAGCCCCGGCCAGACGGCGCCGCACAGACAGCCCTGAGAACATCCCAGAGGCTGCTCCGGCTCCATCTGCGCCTTCACCTCAGCGCCGCTCACCTCCTGCCCCACTGTTCTTTGGGCCCCCTCCACGCCCAGATTGGTGGCCAGGTCCAGATCCTGGGCAGCTCCCCGGGGCTGCCGTCCTTCCATTCCACCCTCCAGCACCTCGTGATGCTCCCGCACCACAGCCACCACCCTTCCAAGCTCGCAACTTCCGACACTGCCCGACCTGCTCCTGCCCACCCCATGACCCGGCTGCCCGACACGGCGATGGGCTTTGAAACGGGTCGGCTGGAAACAGCAGCGAGTCATGTTGAAGATGTAGAAACACCTTAGTCTAGGAATAAGTAATAAACAGTGTTTGGTTTTGATCAAAACTCCACTTTTCATGTTGCCCTGTCCTGTCTCTGGAGTCTCACAGTCGCTCTCCCGACACTCGGGAAGGGTTTGAGCTCAACCCAGCCAAGAGCCGACCTGGGGCTGCTCCGGCAGCTGCACCAGCACCCTCATCGCCTCTCCAGCCAAACCAGTGCCCCAGAGCTCCTGGATAGCAAGGGTTACAGACTGAAACATATCTGATAGTGTCATGAATGCTGGAAACACTGATTCTGAGAGAACGTGCCACTTGTACCAAACTAGGCGTTGAAAACTTTCAGGCTTGTACCACCGTCTCTAGCAGAGGACACTCAGTCCGTTCCTCATTTGGGTTTTCTGAGCCAGTGGTCTCTAGAGTGCACTGTGCAAGATAATCCACAGCGCAGGAATTAAACGTTTCACCTTCTATTTATTTTCATGTTATTTATATATTCTTATACAAAGATGGTAGATTCTCAACAAGAAATGACTTCTTTACAACATGTTGGCATGAGACAGGGAGCAACCTTGAAAATGTCTTGTAGCACATAGAGATTTGCTACTTCTCTTGCAGCAGAGAGCTTAAAAGACTTGTCAGATTGACAGAAGTTCTGTTTTACAAATAGACAAGCAGCAGCTGTCAGTCGTACACTACCTGGCAGATACTGTCCAAAAGCCAAACACCTTCAGGTACCTGTTCAAGGTGAAGGTGCCTCTCAAACAACAAGGGAGGAAGTAACTGCTTTTTGAAAAGAGCTAACACCAGGGAGAAAATGTTCAGTAAAAACCCCACAGTGCAACACCTTTTTGCAAGCACAAAGTTTGCGAGCACAGCTGGCTGAGGGCAGGGATGGTGGGTGTCTACCAGCAAAGAAAAGCCTTTGTCTAAGCAGTGGAAGCATGTGCTTCTTCCATTTGCACCTATACACCTGCATGAGGTGTCATCAAACCCAAGTGTCAAAATAAACTGGACTTGGATCCAGCACTTTGGAGCTCTAGACGAAAATCATAGAATCTTTAAGGCTGGAAAAGCCCTCTAAGCTCATCCAGTCCAACCATCAGCCCAACCCCACTGTGCTCGCTAAACCATGTCCTGAAGTGTCACATCTACACTTTTTGAACACAATATTTTCCAAGCTAATAAAGCGTAGGGAATCACAGAGCTCTCCCTAAAAAATATTGTTATTAACAACATAACAATACTTGTTTAGCAAGGACAAAAAAGGGGGGTGCCATTAATAGAGTAAACTTCAAAAAATGTTTTCAATAATTGCTCGTTTTTATCACCTATTTTTTCTATTTCTACTGCCTGTGTATGCCTTACAGGCTAAGTCCAGCCTTCCTGGACCCCTTTGCCCTTGAGGGCTGCCTCCCAAGGGACTCTGACAACCACGCTCCTGAACAGACCAAAGTCTGCCCTCTGGAAACCCAAGGCAGCAGTTCTGCCGACCCCCTTCCTTACTCCTCAAAGAATCAAAATCTCTATAATTTCATAATCACTATACGGAAGACGGCCTCCATCCACCACATCACCACAAATCCTTCTCTGTTCACAAACAACAAGTCCAACGAGTGCCTTCCTTACTTGGTTCATGAAGGTCTCTTCCATGTGCTCCAGGAACCTCCTGGATTGTTTCCACTCTGCTGTACTGGATTTCCAGTAGACGTGGTAAGTTGAAGCCCACCATGAGAACAAGGGCTAACAATCGCAAGAATTCTCCCAACTCCTTATAGAATATTGAATTTTTCTACGTATTGGTTGGTTGGCTCACAACAGACCTTGTTGGCCTTTCCTACGATTCTTACCCATCAATGCTTGACCCTTTCATTACCACTGTCAAGCTCTAGAGAGTCAAAACCATCCCAGCTGCTGGAAGGAGCCTCTTCAATGACCCCAGTCACATAAATACGCTCGCTTCTGCATTCCCATGGGCAGATAGCTTCTCTGAACACACCCATGACCTAAGAGTAACTCATCTGAGTGCTTGAGGCCAGCTCTGTCTCCTCTCCCAGCAAGAGACTCTCCAGGACATTCCTCAGTGCTCAGGGTCTGCTTAATGTTACCCCATGAAAAGGTCCTCAGAGCACGTGCCATTAGCTCAGCAAGGAGGGACGCACGACTGTGCTCCTCAGCTCTGCACATATATATATATATTTAAATAGAAATACCTGTATTACTTACACACCAGTCAGTACCAGTGCTGCATCCAGCTCTATCCTTGCAACAAATGATACAACTGCCTCTTTGGGTCACTGACATTGAGTATCTGATCTCAACTTGTAAAATAAGCCAGCTAATGAAGTCTTCTCCAGACATCCATTAAGAGTCTCTAACATTAATTTTATGTAAAAGTCCAATAAGTTTCGTCACTGGATTAACATTACAGACTTGTAGCAGATTCTTAAATCCACTCCAGCAGTGGCAGGAGCACTCCAGGCACTTCCCTGGGGAGCAGTGCATGAGGAGAGAAAAGCAAGGCAAGGCTGAGGTGGCCTTTCACTCTCTGCCTTCTGTCCTCTCTCTCCCCTACATCACAGGGGACACCTCCCCTCCAGTTCAGCAGATCTGCACATCCCATCACACCGTAAAACCCACCAGATCACTGCTTTGCAACTGGCTGATTTATAAAGCAGCGCTCACAAGCCACCAGTGCCCTTCGAAGATGAAAGTGGGAAATCATCATAAAATCACCATATCATCAAATCACAAAACGGTTTGAGTTGGAAAGGACTTCAAAGCCCATCCAGTTCCATCCCCTGCCAGGGGCAGGGACACCTCCCTCTGGATGAGGTTGCTCAAAGCTCCATCCAACCTGGCCTTGAACACCTCCTGGGATTGGAAAGGACCTCTAAGCCAGTTCCAACCCCTGCCAGGGGCAGGGACACCTCCCCTGGATGCGGTTGCTCCAAGCTACATCCAACCTTTCAGGGCTGCCTGCTGTAAAGGTTGATTTATTACCTGCTGGTCCTAAAATGGTAAACATTTAAGATCCAGCTAAATATTGTAACACAGACATCCCTAAAGAACAGATGTCCAGAGAGAGTGGCAGAGATGAATAATGAAGAGAAATGGCAGAGATCCCATTGGACGGTGCCCAGGGATGGGGACATGGGTGACAATGGCATGGGAGCACACAACTCTTGCAAGGCTAAAGGGCATTTATGCACCATGGAGTGCAAGAACAGCTGGAGAGAGAAATAAAATGGAGTTTGCTGCCTCCTTCCCTGCCGTGGTCCTCTACAGCTGCAGTGAGCTGAGAGCTGTGTTCGTGCTGCAGAGGGGAGATGTTGGATCGTCACGGTAGAGGGACAGTAATCGGTGGCACTGCCGAAGGGCTCAGTTTTTGAAGAAGGACTTGGTCACAGGCGGGTGACACAGCACACGTAAGGGTAAATGGGAAGCAAGGTGAAAAAACCACACTCAAGGTGGCCTCTCCAGACCACCTCCCTATGGACACAGCACATCTCCAGCCACTCCTCTCCCACTTTATCCTTGGTCCTGGCGCGACATCTCCCAGATGCAGAATCCAGCATTTGCTCCTCTTTCCTTTCATGGCAGTCATGGTTGAGACCCCAGAGCGGGGGTTATTCCACAGCAGAGGGCACGGGCGTTTCTGAATGGCAGGAAGGTGTCCAAGGGAAGAACTGGGGGGGCTGGGGGATTTACTAAGAGAGGGACTGAAAAGCCACGTGGATGTCGTATTTGCCCCATGGTTTAGTGGTTGGCTTGCCAGTGTTCAGGATGCAAATGGACTTGATCTGAAAGGTCTTTTCAAACTTAAATGGCTCTGTGATTCGAGGATTCCCTTAGGAACGGGCTGGTGCTGCACCACGGCCGTGCGAGAAAACCCACAATCCGTATTCTGAGTTGGGGCTCCAGTTTATTTCAGTCACAAGCTGCATTTCTATAAGACAACAGGACTTCTTAGAAGTTGCGCTGCCTTCCAGCTCCTGGCACCAGGAGACGCGTGCCACACGGTGAGGTCACAGTGGTGGGACGCAGGTGTCACAGTGACCCAGGGCACTTTTAGAGCTGCTGCCCAGGCATCAGACGCCACAGCCCTTCAGCCGCTGACAGGCAGGACTGCGTCTCGCTGCTCAGCCAAAGGGACGAGGCTCCAGGCTGCAACCCAGCTCAGCCACACAACACAACATGGAGTCACCTTCTCCAGACGCATCCTCCGACACGGAGGAGCCTGGTTTGGTGCCTCCATCTTCTCCCAGCCACGCAGCTGGTGATATGGCAGCACCCGGGGATGCTGCCAGCGCACCTCTCCCAGGAGAGAACTTCCAAGGTAAGGCTGAGGAGTGCGGGGTGTCCAGCCTCTGGTATCATTGGTGGGAGGAGAGCTGTGCCAAACCCAGCCCCTCTTCAGCCCACAGATTCCTCAGGAACCTCTGGAACATCGCCGGCAGCCATCGCTTCCAATCAATCTGGTGGGCCGACGATGGACAAAGCATCGTCATTGCAGAAAATCTCTTTGTCAAGGAAGTCCTGGGGAGGAAGATCTTTGAGACTGAGTCCATGGGAGGCTTCATCCTCCAACTGAGCCTCCACGGATTCCAACCAATAGAAGGAGATTCTTCCATCTCTATCTCCATCGAGAAGCTGCAAGCAATAGCAGCAGCAGGATCTTCTCTGGGCAAGGTACGTGAGTTCCTCCCACATGAGAGAACCCTCCAGACATTTGGTGGGGACAGGGTCACGTTCAGCTAGAAGAAACCTTTCCCAGGCAGGGAGCGAGGATCGGGGTGGGAGCACGTGGCCTGAGTTTGTCTCGGGGTCGTTGTCAGGAATTCTAAGGGCAGGATTTTGGAGGAGCAGAAGTGCTGACCACAGGGACTTGGTTACAGCTGTGAAAAGCAAGCACAGTCCCATCACTTGGGGCTCTTTCTGTGATTGCTCTTGATCTGGCTGACCCAAAAGTTCCAATCTTCTTGTGGCATCTACTGAACACTGACCATTCCACGCTGAGGGATTTGGGGGTTCTCCATCATTTTTCAGGCTTGGAAAATCCTATGCTTCTCTCCTCCCAAATACTCAGAACCCCAGCATGGTCACCGCTTAGAAAAGCTCCATCCCAACATTTTATTCGGCCTAAGCTGGAGGTTGCACAGGCCACTGAGAGCCCTTTGTCCCAGCCAAAGGCTTGGCTAGAGAATCTCTGTCTTCCTCCTGGCAATGCTGGCACTGACTCCTGTCCTTTGCGCTCTGCAGCTGCACATCTTCCACAGCCCCTGCTTCCAGAGAGATCAGCCCGAGCTCCTCAGGAGGGGCAACCAAAGCCCTGGGGACAGAGAGCAAGCCCCAGCTACAGCTCCACGCAGCCCCGGGCAGGAGGACGAGCGGCCAAAGAAGAGACGAGCGGATGCTCCGACGGCGACTGGAGCAGCGGAGGAGAAGGACCCCCAGAGCTGCGCAGCCCCCAGCCCCACAGTGACCGAGCCATGGGCTGATCCCGACGCCCCGAGCACCAGTGCCGGTCCAGCCCTGGCCAAACGGCGCCGCACACAGAGCCCTGAGAAGATCCCGGAGGCGGCTCTGACTCCATCTGAGGCTTCACCCCAGCGTCGCTCACCTCCTGCCCCACAAGACATTGAGCCCCCTCACCAGGCAGCTCCCGGGCCCAGTTGGCTCCCTTGGCTGGGCAGCAGCTCTAGCCCAGCTCAATCCCCTCCTCCAGAGCCTGCGAGGGATGCGCTGCCAGCACCTCGGCATGAGGAGCAGAACAACTCCCCGAGACCTGCAGCCCCCAGCCCCACAGCCACCGAGCCATGGGCTGACTCCGACGCCCCGAGCACCAGTGCCGGTCCAGCCCCGGCCAGACGGCGCCGCACAGACAGCCCTGAGAACATCCCAGAGGCTGCTCCGGCTCCATCTGCGCCTTCACCTCAGCGCCGCTCACCTCCTGCCCCACTGTTCTTTGGGCCCCCTCCACGCCCAGATTGGTGGCCAGGTCCAGATCCTGGGCAGCTCCCCGGGGCTGCCGTCCTTCCATTCCACCCTCCAGCACCTCGTGATGCTCCCGCACCACAGCCACCACCCTTCCAAGCTCGCATCTTCCGACACTGCCCGACCTGCTCCTGCCCACCCCACGACCCGGCTGCCCGACACGGCGATGGGCTTTGAAACGGGTCGGCTGGAAACAGCAGCGAGTCATGTTGAAGATGTAGAAACACCTTAGTCTAGGAATAAGTAATAAACAGTGTTTGGTTTTGATCAAAACTCCACTTTTCATGTTGCCCTGTCCTGTCTCTGGAGTCTCACAGTCGCTCTCCCGACACTCGGGAAGGGTTTGAGCTCAACCCAGCCAAGAGCCGACCTGGGGCTGCTCCGGCAGCTGCACCAGCACCCTCATCGCCTCTCCAGCCAAACCAGTGCCCCAGAGCTCCTGGATAGCAAGGGTTACAGACTGAAACATATCTGATAGTGTCATGAATGCTGGAAACACTGATTCTGAGAGAACGTGCCACTTGTACCAAACTAGGCGTTGAAAACTTTCAGGCTTGTACCACCGTCTCTAGCAGAGGACACTCAGTCCATTCCTCATTTGGGTTTTCTGAGCCAGTGGTCTCTAGAGTGCACTGTGCAAGATAATCCACAGCGCAGGAATTAAACGTTTCACCTTCTATTTATTTTCATGTTATTTATATATTCTTATACAAAGATGGTAGATTCTCAACAAGAAATGACTTCTTTACAACATGTTGGCATGAGACAGGGAGCAACCTTGAAAATGTCTTGTAGCACATAGAGATTTGCTACTTCTCTTGCAGCAGAGAGCTTAAAAGAGTTCTCAAATTGACAGAAGTTCTGTTTTACAAATAGACAAGCAGCAGCTGTCAGTCGTACGCTACCTGGCAGATACTGTCCAAAAGCCAAACACCTTCAGGTACCTGTTCAAGGTGAAGGTGCCTCTCAAACAACAAGGGAGGAAGTAACTGCTTTTTGAAAAGAGCTAACACCAGGGAGAAAATGTTCAGTAAAAACCCCACAGTGCAACACCTTTTTGCAAGCACAAAGTTTGCGAGCACAGCTGGCTGAGGGCAGGGATGGTGGGTGTCTACCAGCAAAGAAAAGCCTTTGTCTAAGCAGTGGAAGCATGTGCTTCTTCCATTTGCACCTATACACCTGCATGAGGTGTCATCAAACCCAAGTGTCAAAATAAACTGGACTTGGATCCAGCACTTTGGAGCTCTAGACGAAAATCATAGAATCTTTAAGGCTGGAAAAGCCCTCTAAGCTCATCCAGTCCAACCATCAGCCCAACCCCACTGTGCTCGCTAAACCATGTCCTGAAGTGTCACATCTACACTTTTTGAACACAATATTTTCCAAGCTAATAAAGCGTAGGGAATCACAGAGCTCTCCCTAAAAAATATTGTTATTAACAACATAACAATACTTGTTTAGCAAGGACAAAAAAGGGGGGTGCCATTAATAGAGTAAACTTCAAAACATGTTTTCAATAATTGCTCGTTTTTATCACCTATTTTTTCTATTTCTACTGCCTGTGTATGCCTTACAGGCTAAGTCCAGCCTTCCTGGACCCCTTTGCCCTTGAGGGCTGCCTCCCAAGGGACTCTGACAACCACGCTCCTGAACAGACCAAAGTCTGCCCTCTGGAAACCCAAGGCAGCAGTTCTGCCGACCCCCTTCCTTACTCCTCAAAGAATCAAAATCTCTATAATTTCATAATCACTATACGGAAGACGGCCTCCATCCACCACATCACCACAAATCCTTCTCTGTTCACAAACAACAAGTCCAACGGGTGCCTTCCTTACTTGGTTCATGAAGGTCTCTTCCATGTGCTCCAGGAACCTCCTGGATTGTTTCCACTCTGCTGTACTGGATTTCCAGTAGACGTGGTAAGTTGAAGCCCACCATGAGAACAAGGGCTAACAATCGCAAGAATTCTCCCAACTCCTTATAGAATATTGAATTTTTCTACGTATTGGTTGGTTGGCTCACAACAGACCTTGTTGGCCTTTCCTACGATTCTTACCCATCAATGCTTGACCCTTTCATTACCACTGTCAAGCTCTAGAGAGTCAAAACCATCCCAGCTGCTGGAAGGAGCCTCTTCAATGACCCCAGTCACATAAATACGCTCGCTTCTGCATTCCCATGGGCAGATAGCTTCTCTGAACACAAACATGACCTAAGAGTAACTCATCTGAGTGCTTGAGGCCAGCTCTGTCTCCTCTCCCAGCAAGAGACTCTCCAGGACATTCCTCAGTGCTCAGGGTCTGCTTAATGTTACCCCATGAAAAGGTCCTCAGAGCACGTGCCATTAGCTCAGCAAGGAGGGACGCACGACTGTGCTCCTCAGCTCTGCACATATGTATATATATTTAAATAGAAATACCTGTATTACTTACACACCAGTCAGTACCAGTGCTGCATCCAGCTCTATCCTTGCAACAAATGATACAACTGCCTCTTTGGGTCACTGACATTGAGTATCTGATCTCAACTTGTAAAATAAGCCAGCTAATGAAGTCTTCTCCAGACATCCATTAAGAGTCTCTAACATTAATTTTATGTAAAAGTCCAATAAGTTTCGTCACTGGATTAACATTACAGACTTGTAGCAGATTCTTAAATCCACTCCAGCAGTGGCAGGAGCACTCCAGGCACTTCCCTGGGGAGCAGTGCATGAGGAGAGAAAAGCAAGGCAAGGCTGAGGTGGCCTTTCACTCTCTGCCTTCTGTCCTCTCTCTCCCCTACATCACAGGGGACACCTCCCCTCCAGTTCAGCAGATCTGCACATCCCATCACACCGTAAAACCCACCAGATCACTGCTTTGCAACTGGCTGATTTATAAAGCAGCGCTCACAAGCCACCAGTGCCCTTCGAAGATGAAAGTGGGAAATCATCATAAAATCACCATATCATCAAATCACAAAACGGTTTGAGTTGGAAAGGACTTCAAAGCCCATCCAGTTCCATCCCCTGCCAGGGGCAGGGACACCTCCCTCTGGATGAGGTTGCTCAAAGCTCCATCCAACCTGGCCTTGAACACCTCCTGGGATTGGAAAGGACCTCTAAGCCAGTTCCAACCCCTGCCAGGGGCAGGGACACCTCCCCTGGATGCGGTTGCTCCAAGCTACATCCAACCTTTCAGGGCTGCCTGCTGTAAAGGTTGATTTATTACCTGCTGGTCCTAAAATGGTAAACATTTAAGATCCAGCTAAATATTGTAACACAGACATCCCTAAAGAACAGATGTCCAGAGAGAGTGGCAGAGATGAATAATGAAGAGAAATGGCAGAGATCCCATTGGACGGTGCCCAGGGATGGGGACATGGGTGACAATGGCATGGGAGCACACAACTCTTGCAAGGCTAAAGGGCATTTATGCACCATGGAGTGCAAGAACAGCTGGAGAGAGAAATAAAATGGAGTTTGCTGCCTCCTTCCCTGCCGTGGTCCTCTACAGCTGCAGTGAGCTGAGAGCTGTGTTCGTGCTGCAGAGGGGAGATGTTGGATCGTCACGGTAGAGGGACAGTAATCGGTGGCACTGCCGAAGGGCTCAGTTTTTGAAGAAGGACTTGGTCACAGGCGGGTGACACAGCACACGTAAGGGTAAATGGGAAGCAAGGTGAAAAAACCACACTCAAGGTGGCCTCTCCAGACCACCTCCCTATGGACACAGCACATCTCCAGCCACTCCTCTCCCACTTTATCCTTGGTCCTGGCGCGACATCTCCCAGATGCAGAATCCAGCATTTGCTCCTCTTTCCTTTCATGGCAGTCATGGTTGAGACCCCAGAGCGGGGGTTATTCCACAGCAGAGGGCACGGGCGTTTCTGAATGGCAGGAAGGTGTCCAAGGGAAGAACTGGGGGGGCTGGGGGATTTACTAAGAGAGGGACTGAAAAGCCACGCGGATGTCGTATTTTCCCCACGGTTTAGTGGTTGGCTTGCCAGTGTTCAGGATGCAAATGGACTTGATCTGAAAGGTCTTTTCAAACTTAAATGGCTCTGTGATTCGAGGATTCCCTTAGGAACGGGCTGGTGCTGCACCACGGCCGTGCGAGAAAACCCACAATCCGTATTCTGAGTTGGGGCTCCAGTTTATTTCAGTCACAAGCTGCATTTCTATAAGACAACAGGACTTCTTAGAAGTTGCGCTGCCTTCCAGCTCCTGGCACCAGGAGACGCGTGCCACACGGTGAGGTCACAGTGGTGGGACGCAGGTGTCACAGTGACCCAGGGCACTTGTAGAGCTGCTGCCCAGGCATCAGACGCCACAGCCCTTCAGCCGCTGACAGGCAGGACTGCGTCTCGCTGCTCAGCCAAAGGGACGAGGCTCCAGGCTGAAACCCAGCTCAGCCACACAACACAACATGGAGTCACCTTCTCCAGACGCATCCTCCGACACGGAGGAGCCTGGTTTGGTGCCTCCATCTTCTCCCAGCCACGCAGCTGGTGATATGGCAGCACCCGGGGATGCTGCCAGCGCACCTCTCCCAGGAGAGAACTTCCAAGGTAAGGCTGAGGAGTGCGGGGTGCCCAGCCTCTGCTATCATTGGTGGGAGGAGAGCTGTGCCAAACCCAGCCCCTCTTCAGCCCGCAGATTCCTCAGGAACCTCTGGAACATCGCCGGCAGCCATCGCTTCCAATCAATCTGGTGGGCCGACAATGGACAAAGCATCGTCATTGCAGAAAATCTCTTTGTCAAGGAAGTCCTGGGGAGGAAGATCTTTGAGACTGAGTCCATGGGAGGCTTCATCCTCCAACTGAGCCTCCACGGATTCCAACCAATAGAAGGAGATTCTTCCATCTCTATCTCCATCGAGAAGCTGCAAGCAATAGCAGCAGCAGGATCTTCTCTGGGCAAGGTACGTGAGTTCCTCCCACATGAGAGAACCCTCCAGACATTTGGTGGGGACAGGGTCACGTTCAGCTAGAAGAAACCTTTCCCAGGCAGGGAGCGAGGATCGGGGTGGGAGCACGTGGCCTGAGTTTGTCTCGGGGTCGTTGTCAGGAATTCTAAGGGCAGGATTTTGGAGGAGCAGAAGTGCTGACCACAGGGACTTGGTTACAGCTGTGAAAAGCAAGCACAGTCCCATCACTTGGGGCTCTTTCTGTGATTGCTCTTGATCTGGCTGAACCAAAAGTTCCAATCTTCTTGTGGCATCTACTGAACACTGACCATTCCACGCTGAGGGATTTGGGGGTTCTCCATCATTTTTCAGGCTTGGAAAACCCTATGCTTCTCTCCTCCCAAATACTCAGAACCCCAGCATGGTCACCGCTTAGAAAATCTCCATCCCAACATTTTATTCGGCCTAAGCTGGAGGTTGCACAGGCCACTGAGAGCCCTTTGTCCCAGCCAAAGGCTTGGCTAGAGAATCTCTGTCTTCCTGCTGGCAATGCTGGCACTGACTCCTGTCCTTTGCGCTCTGCAGCTGCACATCTTCCACAGCCCCTGCTTCCAGAGAGATCAGCCCGAGCTCCTCAGGAGGGGCAACCAACGCCCTGGGGACAGAGAGCAAGCCCCAGCTACAGCTCCACGCAGCCCCGGGCAGGAGGACGAGCGGCCAAAGAAGAGACGAGCGGATGCTCCGACGGCGACAGGAGCAGCGGAGGAGAAGGACCCCCAGAGCTGCGCAGCCCCCAGCCCCACAGTGACCGAGCCATGGGCTGATCCCGACGCCCCGAGCACCAGTGCCGGTCCAGCCCTGGCCAAACGGCGCCGCACACAGAGCCCTGAGAAGATCCCGGAGGCGGCTCTGACTCCATCTGAGGCTTCACCCCAGCGTCGCTCACCTCCTGCCCCACAAGACATTGAGCCCCCTCACCAGGCAGCTCCCGGGCCCAGTTGGCTCCCTTGGCTGGGCAGCAGCTCTAGCCCAGCTCAATCCCCTCCTCCAGAGCCTGCGAGGGATGCGCTGCCAGCACCTCGGCATGAGGAGCAGAACAACTCCCCGAGACCTGCAGCCCCCAGCCCCAAAGCCACCGAGCCATGGGCTGACTCCGACGCCCCGAGCACCAGTGCCGGTCCAGCCCCGGCCAGACGGCGCCGCACAGACAGCCCTGAGAACATCCCAGAGGCTGCTCCGGCTCCATCTGCGCCTTCACCTCAGCGCCGCTCACCTCCTGCCCCACTGTTCTTTGGGCCCCCTCCACGCCCAGATTGGTGGCCAGGTCCAGATCCTGGGCAGCTCCCCGGGGCTGCCGTCCTTCCATTCCACCCTCCAGCACCTCGTGATGCTCCCGCACCACAGCCACCACCCTTCCAAGCTCGCAACTTCCGACACTGCCCGACCTGCTCCTGCCCACCCCACGACCCGGCTGCCCGACACGGCGATGGGCTTTGAAACGGGTCGGCTGGAAACAGCAGCGAGTCATGTTGAAGATGTAGAAACACCTTAGTCTAGTAATAAGTAATAAACAGTGTTTGGTTTTGATCAAAACTCCACTTTTCATGTTGCCCTGTCCTGTCTCTGGAGTCTCACAGTCGCTCTCCCGACACTCGGGAAGGGTTTGAGCTCAACCCAGCCAAGAGCCGACCTGGGGCTGCTCCGGCAGCTGCACCAGCACCCTCATCGCCTCTCCAGCCAAACCAGTGCCCCAGAGCTCCTGGATAGCAAGGGTTACAGACTGAAACATATCTGATAGTGTCATGAATGCTGGAAACACTGATTCTGAGAGAACGTGCCACTTGTACCAAACTAGGCGTTGAAAACTTTCAGGCTTGTACCACCGTCTCTAGCAGAGGACACTCAGTCCATTCCTCATTTGGGTTTTCTGAGCCAGTGGTCTCTAGAGTGCACTGTGCAAGATAATCCACAGCGCAGGAATTAAACGTTTCACCTTCTATTTATTTTCATGTTATTTATATATTCTTATACAAAGATGGTAGATTCTCAACAAGAAATGACTTCTTTACAACATGTTGGCATGAGACAGGGAGCAACCTTGAAAATGTCTTGTAGCACATAGAGATTTGCTACTTCTCTTGCAGCAGAGAGCTTAAAAGAGTTCTCAAATTGACAGAAGTTCTGTTTTACAAATAGACAAGCAGCAGCTGTCAGTCGTACGCTACCTGGCAGATACTGTCCAAAAGCCAAACACCTTCAGGTACCTGTTCAAGGTGAAGGTGCTTCTCAAACAACAAGGGAGGAAGTAACTGCTTTTTGAAAAGAGCTAACACCAGGGAGAAAATGTTCAGTAAAAACCCCACAGTGCAACACCTTTTTGCAAGCACAAAGTTTGCAAGCACAGCCGGCTGAGGGCAGGGATGGTGGGTGTCTACCAGCAAAGAAAAGCCTTTGTCTAAGCAGTGGAAGCATGTGCTTCTTCCATTTGCACCTATACACCTGCATGAGGTGTCATCAAACCCAAGTGTCAAAATAAACTGGACTTGGATCCAGCACTTTGGAGCTCTAGACGAAAATCATAGAATCTTTAAGGCTGGAAAAGCCCTCTAAGCTCATCCAGTCCAACCATCAGCCCAACCCCACTGTGCTCGCTAAACCATGTCCTGAAGTGTCACATCTACACTTTTTGAACACAATATTTTCCAAGCTAATAAAGCGTAGGGAATCACAGAGCTCTCCCTAAAAAATATTGTTATTAACAACATAACAATACTTGTTTAGCAAGGACAAAAAAGGGGGGTGCCATTAATAGAGTAAACTTCAAAACATGTTTTCAATAATTGCTCGTTTTTATCACCTATTTTTTCTATTTCTACTGCCTGTGTATGCCTTACAGGCTAAGTCCAGCCTTCCTGGACCCCTTTGCCCTTGAGGGCTGCCTCCCAAGGGACTCTGACAACCACGCTCCTGAACAGACCAAAGTCTGCTCTCTGGAAACCCAAGGCAGCAGTTCTGCCGACCCCCTTCCTTACTCCTCAAAGAATCAAAATCTCTATAATTTCATAATCACTATACGGAAGACGGCCTCCATCCACCACATCACCACAAATCCTTCTCTGTTCACAAACAACAAGTCCAACGGGTGCCTTCCTTACTTGGTTCATGAAGGTCTCTTCCATGTGCTCCAGGAACCTCCTGGATTGTTTCCACTCTGCTGTACTGGATTTCCAGTAGACGTGGTAAGTTGAAGCCCACCATGAGAACAAGGGCTAACAATCGCAAGAATTCTCCCAACTCCTTATAGAATATTGAATTTTTCTACGTATTGGTTGGTTGGCTCACAACAGACCTTGTTGGCCTTTCCTACGATTCTTACCCATCAATGCTTGACCCTTTCATTACCACTGTCAAGCTCTAGAGAGTCAAAACCATCCCAGCTGCTGGAAGGAGCCTCTTCAATGACCCCAGTCACATAAATACGCTCGCTTCTGCATTCCCATGGGCAGATAGCTTCTCTGAACACAAACATGACCTAAGAGTAACTCATCTGAGTGCTTGAGGCCAGCTCTGTCTCCTCTCCCAGCAAGAGACTCTCCAGGACATTCCTCAGTGCTCAGGGTCTGCTTAATGTTACCCCATGAAAAGGTCCTCAGAGCACGTGCCATTAGCTCAGCAAGGAGGGACGCACGACTGTGCTCCTCAGCTCTGCACATATGTATATATATTTAAATAGAAATACCTGTATTACTTACACACCAGTCAGTACCAGTGCTGCATCCAGCTCTATCCTTGCAACAAATGATACAACTGCCTCTTTGGGTCACTGACATTGAGTATCTGATCTCAACTTGTAAAATAAGCCAGCTAATGAAGTCTTCTCCAGACATCCATTAAGAGTCTCTAACATTAATTTTATGTAAAAGTCCAATAAGTTTCGTCACTGGATTAACATTACAGACTTGTAGCAGATTCTTAAATCCACTCCAGCAGTGGCAGGAGCACTCCAGGCACTTCCCTGGGGAGCAGTGCATGAGGAGAGAAAAGCAAGGCAAGGCTGAGGTGGCCTTTCACTCTCTGCCTTCTGTCCTCTCTCTCCCCTACATCACAGGGGACACCTCCCCTCCAGTTCAGCAGATCTGCACATCCCATCACACCGTAAAACCCACCAGATCACTGCTTTGCAACTGGCTGATTTATAAAGCAGCGCTCACAAGCCACCAGTGCCCTTCGAAGATGAAAGTGGGAAATCATCATAAAATCACCATATCATCAAATCACAAAACGGTTTGAGTTGGAAAGGACTTCAAAGCCCATCCAGTTCCATCCCCTGCCAGGGGCAGGGACACCTCCCTCTGGATGAGGTTGCTCAAAGCTCCATCCAACCTGGCCTTGAACACCTCCTGGGATTGGAAAGGACCTCTAAGCCAGTTCCAACCCCTGCCAGGGGCAGGGACACCTCCCCTGGATGCGGTTGCTCCAAGCTACATCCAACCTTTCAGGGCTGCCTGCTGTAAAGGTTGATTTATTACCTGCTGGTCCTAAAATGGTAAACATTTAAGATCCAGCTAAATATTGTAACACAGACATCCCTAAAGAACAGATGTCCAGAGAGAGTGGCAGAGATGAATAATGAAGAGAAATGGCAGAGATCCCATTGGACGGTGCCCAGGGATGGGGACATGGGTGACAATGGCATGGGAGCACACAACTCTTGCAAGGCTAAAGGGCATTTATGCACCATGGAGTGCAAGAACAGCTGGAGAGAGAAATAAAATGGAGTTTGCTGCCTCCTTCCCTGCCGTGGTCCTCTACAGCTGCAGTGAGCTGAGAGCTGTGTTCGTGCTGCAGAGGGGAGATGTTGGATCGTCACGGTAGAGGGACAGTAATCGGTGGCACTGCCGAAGGGCTCAGTTTTTGAAGAAGGACTTGGTCACAGGCGGGTGACACAGCACACGTAAGGGTAAATGGGAAGCAAGGTGAAAAAACCACACTCAAGGTGGCCTCTCCAGACCACCTCCCTATGGACACAGCACATCTCCAGCCACTCCTCTCCCACTTTATCCTTGGTCCTGGCACGACATCTCCCAGATGCAGAATCCAGCATTTGCTCCTCTTTCCTTTCATGGCAGTCATGGTTGAGACCCCAGAGCGGGGGTTATTCCACAGCAGAGGGCACGGGCGTTTCTGAATGGCAGGAAGGTGTCCAAGGGAAGAACTGGGGGGGCTGGGGGATTTACTAAGAGAGGGACTGAAAAGCCACGCAGATGTCGTATTTGCCCCACGGTTTAGTGGTTGGCTTGCCAGTGTTCAGGATGCAAATGGACTTGATCTGAAAGGTCTTTTCAAACTTAAATGGCTCTGTGATTCGAGGATTCCCTTAGGAACGGGCTGGTGCTGCACCACGGCCGTGCGAGAAAACCCACAATCCATATTCTGAGTTGGGGCTCCAGTTTATTTCAGTCACAAGCTGCATTTCTATAAGACAACAGGACTTCTTAGAAGTTGCGCTGCCTTCCAGCTCCTGTCACCAGGAGACGCGTGCCACACGGTGAGGTCACAGTGGTGGGACGCAGGTGTCACAGTGACCCAGGGCACTTTTAGAGCTGCTGCCCAGGCATCAGACGCCACAGCCCTTCAGCCGCTGACAGGCAGGACTGCGTCTCGCTGCTCAGCCAAAGGGACGAGGCTCCAGGCTGAAACCCAGCTCAGCCACACAACACAACATGGAGTCACCTTCTCCAGACGCATCCTCCGACACGGAGGAGCCTGGTTTGGTGCCTCCATCTTCTCCCAGCCACGCAGCTGGTGATATGGCAGCACCCGGGGATGCTGCCAGCGCACCTCTCCCAGGAGAGAACTTCCAAGGTAAGGCTGAGGAGTGCGGGGTGCCCAGCCTCTGCTATCATTGGTGGGAGGAGAGCTGTGCCAAACCCAGCCCCTCTTCAGCCCGCAGATTCCTCAGGAACCTCTGGAACATCGCCGGCAGCCATCGCTTCCAATCAATCTGGTGGGCCGACGATGGACAAAGCATCGTCATTGCAGAAAATCTCTTTGTCAAGGAAGTCCTGGGGAGGAAGATCTTTGAGACTGAGTCCATGGGAGGCTTCATCCTCCAACTGAGCCTCCACGGATTCCAACCAATAGAAGGAGATTCTTCCATCTCTATCTCCATCGAGAAGCTGCAAGCAATAGCAGCAGCAGGATCTTCTCTGGGCAAGGTACGTGAGTTCCTCCCACATGAGAGAACCCTCCAGACATTTGGTGGGGACAGGGTCACGTTCAGCTAGAAGAAACCTTTCCCAGGCAGGGAGCGAGGATCGGGGTGGGAGCACGTGGCCTGAGTTTGTCTCGGGGTCGTTGTCAGGAATTCTAAGGGCAGGATTTTGGAGGAGCAGAAGTGCTGACCACAGGGACTTGGTTACAGCTGTGAAAAGCAAGCACAGTCCCATCACTTGAAGCTCTTTCTGTGATTGCTCTTGATCTGGCTGACCCAAAAGTTCCAATCTTCTTGTGGCATCTACTGAACACTGACCATTCCACGCTGAGGGATTTGGGGTTCTCCATCATTTTTCAGGCTTGGAAAACCCTATGCTTCTCTCCTCCCAAATACTCAGAACCCCAGCATGGTCACCGCTTAGAAAAGCTCCATCCCAACATTTTATTCGGCCTAAGCTGTAGGTTGCACAGGCCACTGAGAGCCCTTTGTCCCAGCCAAAGGCTTGGCTAGAGAATCTCTGTCTTCCTCCTGGCAATGCTGGCACTGACTCCTGTCCTTTGCGCTCTGCAGCTGCACATCTTCCACAGCCCCTGCTTCCAGAGAGATCAGCCCGAGCTCCTCAGGAGGGGCAACCAACGCCCTGGGGACAGAGAGCAAGCCCCAGCTACAGCTCCACGCAGCCCCGGGCAGGAGGACGAGCGGCCAAAGAAGAGACGAGCGGATGCTCCGACGGCGACAGGAGCAGCGGAGGAGAAGGACCCCCAGAGCTGCGCAGCCCCCAGCCCCACAGTGACCGAGCCATGGGCTGATCCCGACGCCCCGAGCACCAGTGCCGGTCCAGCCCTGGCCAAACGGCGCCGCACACAGAGCCCTGAGAAGATCCCGGAGGCGGCTCTGACTCCATCTGAGGCTTCACCCCAGCGTCGCTCACCTCCTGCCCCACAAGACATTGAGCCCCCTCACCAGGCAGCTCCCGGGCCCAGTTGGCTCCCTTGGCTGGGCAGCAGCTCTAGCCCAGCTCAATCCCCTCCTCCAGAGCCTGCGAGGGATGCGCTGCCAGCACCTCGGCATGAGGAGCAGGAGAACAACTCCCCGAGACCTGCAGCCCCCAGCCCCACAGCCACCGAGCCATGGGCTGACTCCGACGCCCCGAGCACCAGTGCCGGTCCAGCCCCGGCCAGACGGCGCCGCACAGACAGCCCTGAGAACATCCCAGAGGCTGCTCCGGCTCCATCTGCGCCTTCACCTCAGCGCCGCTCACCTCCTGCCCCACTGTTCTTTGGGCCCCCTCCACGCCCAGATTGGTGGCCAGGTCCAGATCCTGGGCAGCTCCCCGGGGCTGCCGTCCTTCCATTCCACCCTCCAGCACCTCGTGATGCTCCCGCACCACAGCCACCACCCTTCCAAGCTCGCAACTTCCGACACTGCCCGACCTGCTCCTGCCCACCCCACAACCCGGCTGCCCGACACGGCGATGGGCTTTGAAACGGGTCGGCTGGAAACAGCAGCGAGTCATGTTGAAGATGTAGAAACACCTTAGTCTAGTAATAAGTAATAAACAGTGTTTGGTTTTGATCAAAACTCCACTTTTCATGTTGCCCTGTCCTGTCTCTGGAGTCTCACAGTCGCTCTCCCGACACTCGGGAAGGGTTTGAGCTCAACCCAGCCAAGAGCCGACCTGGGGCTGCTCCGGCAGCTGCACCAGCACCCTCATCGCCTCTCCAGCCAAACCAGTGCCCCAGAGCTCCTGGATAGCAAGGGTTACAGACTGAAACATATCTGATAGTGTCATGAATGCTGGAAACACTGATTCTGAGAGAACGTGCCACTTGTACCAAACTAGGCGTTGAAAACTTTCAGGCTTGTACCACCGTCTCTAGCAGAGGACACTCAGTCCGTTCCTCATTTGGGTTTTCTGAGCCAGTGGTCTCTAGAGTGCACTGTGCAAGATAATCCACAGCGCAGGACTCAAACGTTTCACCTTCTATTTATTTTCATGTTATTTATATATTCTTATACAAAGATGGTAGATTCTCAACAAGAAATGACTTCTTTACAACATGTTGGCATGAGACAGGGAGCAACCTTGAAAATGTCTTGTAGCACATAGAGATTTGCTACTTCTCTTGCAGCAGAGAGCTTAAAAGACTTGTCAGATTGACAACAGTTCTATTTTACAAATAGACAAGCAGCAGCTGTCAGTCGTACACTACCTGGCAGATACTGTCCAAAAGCCAAACACCTTCAGGTACCTGTTCAAGGTGAAGGTGCCTCTCAAACAACAAGGGAGGAAGTAACTGCTTTTTGAAAAGAGCTAACACCAGGGAGAAAATGTTCAGTAAAAACCCCACAGTGCAACACCTTTTTGCAAGCACAAAGTTTGCGAGCACAGCTGGCTGAGGGCAGGGATGGTGGGTGTCTACCAGCAAAGAAAAGCCTTTGTCTAAGCAGTGGAAGCATGTGCTTCTTCCATTTGCACCTATACACCTGCATGAGGTGTCATCAAACCCAAGTGTCAAAATAAACTGGACTTGGATCCAGCACTTTGGAGCTCTAGACGAAAATCATAGAATCTTTAAGGCTGGAAAAGCCCTCTAAGCTCATCCAGTCCAACCATCAGCCCAACCCCACTGTGCTCGCTAAACCATGTCCTGAAGTGTCACATCTACACTTTTTGAACACAATATTTTCCAAGCTAATAAAGCGTAGGGAATCACAGAGCTCTCCCTAAAAAATATTGTTATTAACAACATAACAATACTTGTTTAGCAAGGACAAAAAAGGGGGGTGCCATTAATAGAGTAAACTTCAAAACATGTTTTCAATAATTGCTCGTTTTTATCACCTATTTTTTCTATTTCTACTGCCTGTGTATGCCTTACAGGCTAAGTCCAGCCTTCCTGGACCCCTTTGCCCTTGAGGGCTGCCTCCCAAGGGACTCTGACAACCACGCTCCTGAACAGACCAAAGTCTGCCCTCTGGAAACCCAAGGCAGCAGTTCTGCCGACCCCCTTCCTTACTCCTCAAAGAATCAAAATCTCTATAATTTCATAATCACTATACGGAAGACGGCCTCCATCCACCACATCACCACAAATCCTTCTCTGTTCACAAACAACAAGTCCAACGGGTGCCTTCCTTACTTGGTTCATGAAGGTCTCTTCCATGTGCTCCAGGAACCTCCTGGATTGTTTCCACTCTGCTGTACTGGATTTCCAGTAGACGTGGTAAGTTGAAGCCCACCATGAGAACAAGGGCTAACAATCGCAAGAATTCTCCCAACTCCTTATAGAATATTGAATTTTTCTACGTATTGGTTGGTTGGCTCACAACAGACCTTGTTGGCCTTTCCTACGATTCTTACCCATCAATGCTTGACCCTTTCATTACCACTGTCAAGCTCTAGAGAGTCAAAACCATCCCAGCTGCTGGAAGGAGCCTCTTCAATGACCCCAGTCACATAAATACGCTCGCTTCTGCATTCCCATGGGCAGATAGCTTCTCTGAACACAAACATGACCTAAGAGTAACTCATCTGAGTGCTTGAGGCCAGCTCTGTCTCCTCTCCCAGCAAGAGACTCTCCAGGACATTCCTCAGTGCTCAGGGTCTGCTTAATGTTACCCCATGAAAAGGTCCTCAGAGCACGTGCCATTAGCTCAGCAAGGAGGGACGCACGACTGTGCTCCTCAGCTCTGCACATATATATATATATTTAAATAGAAATACCTGTATTACTTACACACCAGTCAGTACCAGTGCTGCATCCAGCTCTATCCTTGCAACAAATGAGACAACTGCCTTTTTGGGTCTCTGACATTGAGTATCTGATCTCAACTTGTAAAATAAGCCAGCTAATGAAGTCTTCTCCAGACATCCATTAAGAGTCTCTAACATTAATTTTATGTAAAAGTCCAATAAGTTTCGTCACTGGATTAACATTACAGACTTGTAGCAGATTCTTAAATCCACTCCAGCAGTGGCAGGAGCACTCCAGGCACTTCCCTGGGGAGCAGTGCATGAGGAGAGAAAAGCAAGGCAAGGCTGAGGTGGCCTTTCACTCTCTGCCTTCTGTCCTCTCTCTCCCCTACATCACAGGGGACACCTCCCCTCCAGTTCAGCAGATCTGCACATCCCATCACACCGTAAAACCCACCAGATCACTGCTTTGCAACTGGCTGATTTATAAAGCAGCGCTCACAAGCCACCAGTGCCCTTCGAAGATGAAAGTGGGAAATCATCATAAAATCACCATATCATCAAATCACAAAACGGTTTGAGTTGGAAAGGACTTCAAAGCCCATCCAGTTCCATCCCCTGCCAGGGGCAGGGACACCTCCCTCTGGATGAGGTTGCTCAAAGCTCCATCCAACCTGGCCTTGAACACCTCCTGGGATTGGAAAGGACCTCTAAGCCAGTTCCAACCCCTGCCAGGGGCAGGGACACCTCCCCTGGATGCGGTTGCTCCAAGCTACATCCAACCTTTCAGGGCTGCCTGCTGTAAAGGATGATTTATTACCTGCTGGTCCTAAAATGGTAAACATTTAAGATCCAGCTAAATATTGTAACACAGACATCCCTAAAGAACAGATGTCCAGAGAGAGTGGCAGAGATGAATAATGAAGAGAAATGGCAGAGATCCCATTGGACGGTGCCCAGGGATGGGGACATGGGTGACAATGGCATGGGAGCACACAACTCTTGCAAGGCTAAAGGGCATTTATGCACCATGGAGTGCAAGAACAGCTGGAGAGAGAAATAAAATGGAGTTTGCTGCCTCCTTCCCTGCCGTGGTCCTCTACAGCTGCAGTGAGCTGAGAGCTGTGTTCGTGCTGCAGAGGGGAGATGTTGGATCGTCACGGTAGAGGGACAGTAATCGGTGGCACTGCCGAAGGGCTCAGTTTTTGAAGAAGGACTTGGTCACAGGCGGGTGACACAGCACACGTAAGGGTAAATGGGAAGCAAGGTGAAAAAACCACACTCAAGGTGGCCTCTCCAGACCACCTCCCTATGGACACAGCACATCTCCAGCCACTCCTCTCCCACTTTATCCTTGGTCCTGGCGCGACATCTCCCAGATGCAGAATCCAGCATTTGCTCCTCTTTCCTTTCATGGCAGTCATGGTTGAGACCCCAGAGCGGGGGTTATTCCACAGCAGAGGGCACGGGCGTTTCTGAATGGCAGGAAGGTGTCCAAGGGAAGAACTGGGGGGGCTGGGGGATTTACTAAGAGAGGGACTGAAAAGCCACGCGGATGTCGTATTTGCTCCACGGTTTAGTGGTTGGCTTGCCAGTGTTCAGGATGCAAATGGACTTGATCTGAAAGGTCTTTTCAAACTTAAATGGCTCTGTGATTCGAGGATTCCCTTAGGAACGGGCTGGTGCTGCACCACGGCCGTGCGAGAAAACCCACAATCCATATTCTGAGTTGGGGCTCCAGTTTATTTCAGTCACAAGCTGCATTTCTATAAGACAACAGGACTTCTTAGAAGTTGCGCTGCCTTCCAGCTCCTGTCACCAGGAGACGCGTGCCACACGGTGAGGTCACAGTGGTGGGACGCAGGTGTCACAGTGACCCAGGGCACTTTTAGAGCTGCTGCCCAGGCATCAGACGCCACAGCCCTTCAGCCGCTGACAGGCAGGACTGCGTCTCGCTGCTCAGCCAAAGGGACGAGGCTCCAGGCTGCAACCCAGCTCAGCCACACAACACAACATGGAGTCACCTTCTCCAGACGCATCCTCCGACACGGAGGAGCCTGGTTTGGTGCCTCCATCTTCTCCCAGCCACGCAGCTGGTGATATGGCAGCACCCGGGGATGCTGCCAGCGCACCTCTCCCAGGAGAGAACTTCCAAGGTAAGGCTGAGGAGTGCGGGGTGCCCAGCCTCTGCTATCATTGGTGGGAGGAGAGCTGTGCCAAACCCAGCCCCTCTTCAGCCCGCAGATTCCTCAGGAACCTCTGGAACATCACCGGCAGCCATCGCTTCCAATCAATCTGGTGGGCCGACGATGGACAAAGCATCGTCATTGCAGAAAATCTCTTTGTCAAGGAAGTCCTGGGGAGGAAGATCTTTGAGACTGAGTCCATGGGAGGCTTCATCCTCCAACTGAGCCTCCACGGATTCCAACCAATAGAAGGAGATTCTTCCATCTCTATCTCCATCGAGAAGCTGCAAGCAATAGCAGCAGCAGGATCTTCTCTGGGCAAGGTACGTGAGTTCCTCCCACATGAGAGAACCCTCCAGACATTTGGTGGGGACAGGGTCACGTTCAGCTAGAAGAAACCTTTCCCAGGCAGGGAGCGAGGATCGGGGTGGGAGCACGTGGCCTGAGTTTGTCTCGGGGTCGTTGTCAGGAATTCTAAGGGCAGGATTTTGGAGGAGCAGAAGTGCTGACCACAGGGACTTGGTTACAGCTGTGAAAAGCAAGCACAGTCCCATCACTTGGGGCTCTTTCTGTGATTGCTCTTGATCTGGCTGACCCAAAAGTTCCAATCTTCTTGTGACATCTACTGAACACTGACCATTCCACGCTGAGGGATTTGGGGGTTCTCCATCATTTTTCAGGCTTGGAAAACCCTATGCTTCTCTCCTCCCAAATACTCAGAACCCCAGCATGGTCACCGCTTAGAAAAGCTCCATCCCAACATTTTATTCGGCCTAAGCTGGAGGTTGCACAGGCCACTGAGAGCCCTTTGTCCCAGCCAAAGGCTTGGCTAGAGAATCTCTGTCTTCCTCCTGGCAATGCTGGCACTGACTCCTGTCCTTTGCGCTCTGCAGCTGCACTTCTTCCACAGCCCCTGCTTCCAGAGAGATCAGCCCGAGCTCCTCAGGAGGGGCAACCAACGCCCTGGGGACAGAGAGCAAGCCCCAGCTACAGCTCCACGCAGCCCCGGGCAGGAGGACGAGCGGCCAAAGAAGAGACGAGCGGATGCTCCGACGGCGACAGGAGCAGCGGAGGAGAAGGACCCCCAGAGCTGCGCAGCCCCCAGCCCCACAGTGACCGAGCCATGGGCTGATCCCGACGCCCCGAGCACCAGTGCCGGTCCAGCCCTGGCCAAACGGCGCCGCACACAGAGCCCTGAGAAGATCCCGGAGGCGGCTCTGACTCCATCTGAGGCTTCACCCCAGCGTCGCTCACCTCCAGCCCCACAAGACATTGAGCCCCCTCACCAGGCAGCTCCCGGGCCCAGTTGGCTCCCTTGGCTGGGCAGCAGATCTCGCCCAGCTCAATCCCCTCCTCCAGAGCCTGCGAGGGATGCGCTGCCAGCACCTCGGCATGAGGAGCAGGAGAACAACTCCCCGAGACCTGCAGTCCCCAGCCCCACAGCCACCGAGCCATGGGCTGACTCCGACGCCCCGAGCACCAGTGCCGGTCCAGCCCCGGCCAGACGGCGCCGCACAGACAGCCCTGAGAACATCCCAGAGGCTGCTCCGGCTCCATCTGCGCCTTCACCTCAGCGCCGCTCACCTCCTGCCCCACTGTTCTTTGGGCCCCCTCCACGCCCAGATTGGTGGCCAGGTCCAGATCCTGGGCAGCTCCCGGGGGCTGCTGTCCTTCCATTCCACCCTCCAGCACCTCGTGATGCTCCCGCACCACAGCCACCACCCTTCCAAGCTCGCATCTTCCGACACTGCCCGACCTGCTCCTGCCCACCCCACGACCCGGCTGCCCGACACGGCGATGGGCTTTGAAACGGGTCGGCTGGAAACAGCAGCGAGTCATGTTGAAGATGTAGAAACACCTTAGTCTAGTAATAAGTAATAAACAGTGTTTGGTTTTGATCAAAACTCCACTTTTCATGTTGCCCTGTCCTGTCTCTGGAGTCTCACAGTCGCTCTCCCGACACTCGGGAAGGGTTTGAGCTCAACCCAGCCAAGAGCCGACCTGGGGCTGCTCCGGCAGCTGCACCAGCACCCTCATCGCCTCTCCAGCCAAACCAGTGCCCCAGAGCTCCTGGATAGCAAGGGTTACAGACTGAAACATATCTGATAGTGTCATGAATGCTGGAAACACTGATTCTGAGAGAACGTGCCACTTGTACCAAACTAGGCGTTGAAAACTTTCAGGCTTGTACCACCGTCTCTAGCAGAGGACACTCAGTCCGTTCCTCATTTGGGTTTTCTGAGCCAGTGGTCTCTAGAGTGCACTGTGCAAGATAATCCACAGCGCAGGAATTAAACGTTTCACCTTCTATTTATTTTCATGTTATTTATATATTCTTATACAAAGATGGTAGATTCTCAACAAGAAATGACTTCTTTACAACATGTTGGCATGAGACAGGGAGCAACCTTGAAAATGTCTTGTAGCACATAGAGATTTGCTACTTCTCTTGCAGCAGAGAGCTTAAAAGAGTTCTCAAATTGACAGAAGTTCTGTTTTACAAATAGACAAGCAGCAGCTGTCACTCGTACACTACCTGGCAGATACTGTCCAAAAGCCAAACACCTTCAGGTACCTGTTCAAGGTGAAGGTGCCTCTCAAACAACAAGGGAGGAAGTAACTGCTTTTTGAAAAGAGCTAACACCAGGGAGAAAATGTTCACTAAAAACCCCACAGTGCAACACCTTTTTGCAAGCACAAAGTTTGCAAGCACAGCTGGCTGAGGGCAGGGATGGTGGGTGTCTACCAGCAAAGAAAAGCCTTTGTCTAAGCAGTGGAAGCATGTGCTTCTTCCATTTGCACCTATACACCTGCATGAGGTGTCATCAAACCCAAGTGTCAAAATAAACTGGACTTGGATCCAGCACTTTGGAGCTCTAGACGAAAATCATAGAATCTTTAAGGCTGGAAAAGCCCTCTAAGCTCATCCAGTCCAACCATCAGCCCAACCCCACTGTGCTCGCTAAACCATGTCCTGAAGTGTCACATCTACACTTTTTGAACACAATATTTTCCAAGCTAATAAAGCGTAGGGAATCACAGAGCTCTCCCTAAAAAATATTGTTATTAACAACATAACAATACTTGTTTAGCAAGGACAAAAAAGGGGGGTGCCATTAATAGAGTAAACTTCAAAACATGTTTTCAATAATTGCTCGTTTTTATCACCTATTTTTTCTATTTCTACTGCCTGTGTATGCCTTACAGGCTAAGTCCAGCCTTCCTGGACCCCTTTGCCCTTGAGGGCTGCCTCCCAAGGGACTCTGACAACCACGCTCCTGAACAGACCAAAGTCTGCCCTCTGGAAACCCAAGGCAGCAGTTCTGCCGACCCCCTTCCTTACTCCTCAAAGAATCAAAATCTCTATAATTTCATAATCACTATACGGAAGACGGCCTCCATCCACCACATCACCACAAATCCTTCTCTGTTCACAAACAACAAGTCCAACGGGTGCCTTCCTTACTTGGTTCATGAAGGTCTCTTCCATGTGCTCCAGGAACCTCCTGGATTGTTTCCACTCTGCTGTACTGGATTTCCAGTAGACGTGGTAAGTTGAAGCCCACCATGAGAACAAGGGCTAACAATCGCAAGAATTCTCCCAACTCCTTATAGAATATTGAATTTTTCTACGTATTGGTTGGTTGGCTCACAACAGACCTTGTTGGCCTTTCCTACGATTCTTACCCATCAATGCTTGACCCTTTCATTACCACTGTCAAGCTCTAGAGAGTCAAAACCATCCCAGCTGCTGGAAGGAGCCTCTTCAATGACCCCAGTCACATAAATACGCTCGCTTCTGCATTCCCATGGGCAGATAGCTTCTCTGAACACAAACATGACCTAAGAGTAACTCATCTGAGTGCTTGAGGCCAGCTCTGTCTCCTCTCCCAGCAAGAGACTCTCCAGGACATTCCTCAGTGCTCAGGGTCTGCTTAATGTTACCCCATGAAAAGGTCCTCAGAGCACGTGCCATTAGCTCAGCAAGGAGGGACGCACGACTGTGCTCCTCAGCTCTGCACATATATATATATATTTAAATAGAAATACCTGTATTACTTACACACCAGTCAGTACCAGTGCTGCATCCAGCTCTATCCTTGCAACAAATGAGACAACTGCCTTTTTGGGTCTCTGACATTGAGTATCTGATCTCAACTTGTAAAATAAGCCAGCTAATGAAGTCTTCTCCAGACATCCATTAAGAGTCTCTAACATTAATTTTATGTAAAAGTCCAATA